>UYWX01020613.1:0-30758 GCA_900622495.1 Hydatigera taeniaeformis | reverse complement strand
CCAAGCCTTGGAGTAAACACGTACGTTCAATTTGGTTGCACATGCGCACACGCACACACACATACACACACACGTAAACGCTTCATTTTGGAAATCACCAAATCACAGGCGCCGTCCATGAGTCTGGTCCAGTTCATTCTTGTAAGCAGCTTCCTTGAAAGTCGCATTTCATAGCTCACCTTTCTTTCGAATGTAGGTCCCAAATAACTTCATCTTAGATGAGATTTAGCTCACAGCACCACGACCAACACCGCTACAAAGACAGGTAAGCGATCCTCCCCTTTGATGCCACCCAAGTTAGAAGTACCGAATCACTTCCAACTCTCGGTTTTGCGAAGTAATTAGATTGATTCTGGTTAACTTTTTTACTCGAAACTCGTATGAACTGTGTGTACATGCAAACAGGCTGTCAGATCGTGATAAGGTGCATGTCATCGAGGCCGCCTTTGAGATGAATAAGCCACGCTGCAATGACATTATGAGTTGCTGACGCAGAGGGTGAGCTGGGGCCACCAATTTGGCCCTGAAATCATGCTATTCGACAGGGCAATAATGTGTAATCTTAAGATGCTCACAAAGCCTAACGTAAGAGCTAATTAACGTCAAGTTCTACAAAGTGTTGCATATTAAATAAATATGTAACCACCTCAGCTTCGATACAAAGATGCGATTAAAGATTTTGTTCAAACAAAACCGGGACGTTTTATGTGCACATAATTGGCATCTATTTAGTTCATATGGGTCGAACCAGTCATGATGCAGTCAAAATTCGTAGTTAACTGAAAACCTAAGGGAGCTTCCATAAACTTACACAAGCAGGATGAAGTTCCCGCCAGCGATTGGATGGCTTATTTGCCCGAGGAGACAACCAAAGTACCGCTTTCCCGAATTGCCATACCCGGTAAGCTTGTTGTTGAGGCAATGCTTGCTATTTCAACCGAAATTACCTTTTCCTTTATCTCTTAATACATTCATATCACAAGCAAATTTCCCTCCACATTTTCTTAATTAATTAACGGAGAGATAACCAATTCGCGAACATGAAGTTATTCACTGCATCAAAGCACAAATGTGAAGCACTCGCAGACTTTTCGGAAGGCAAAAGACGTCTGCATAGCTAAGATTAGTTGCTTCATTCAATTTCTTCATGTCACTATTCCTCAGGGACACACAATTCGGGGAGCTACAGCATTGAGGAATCTTCTCCGATCTCTCCTGACATGAGTTTTGGATTCCTGACCAGAGTCCTTGGCCTCTTCTTTGACATTCCCTTCTCCAAGTGGTCTGTGACCCAAAACACTAATTTCACAACTCAACTTCAGTCAGGAATTCGTTACTTCGACATGCGAGTTGCTATGGATAAGCACACTTGTGTGAATTCACACCCTAATTTCTCCAGCGACATTTACACCTGCTTCTTCCTTGTCCACGGGCAGTATGCCAATAGAGTCAGCGAGGAGTTAAAGACAATTAAGAGCTTTTTGGAGCACCATCCTAAAGAAGTGGTCATAATCGACTTTCAGCACTTTCATGGGCTAAACGAATCTTTGAAGTCCGTGTTCACAGACCTGGTCAAGGAAGTAAGTGCATCCTATAGACGCTCTACATTGACTAATAGGTGTTTGGAGAAAAGCTAGAACCTTATGGAAGTCAAATACCTTCATTGGCGGACATGTGGTCACGCAAAACGCAAGTCATCGTTTTGGGCTATGAGAAGAAGCTGGACAAATCTCAGGAGGGCACTTCAGTGCTGTGGCCGAGGTCTGCTGTTAGACAACCGTGGCCTAATACAAGGAACCCTGAATTTCTGCGTACCTTTCTTACCAAGCTCCTCAAGTTAGTTTTATAGCTGAAAATTTCGTTCAACTTCTCAAAAGATTGCGAGTGAAGGCGAGGCTGTTAGATAGGTGCCATATGATTTTCGAGAGCTGCCACCACTTGAGTCCAGTATCAAACTATTTTCACAATGAAACTCATGCCTAATTAAATAATCTGTGATTGTGGAGGAAGTAGCTGAGCATAACCCATGCACCTTTTAGGAATAACTGCACAAACCTCCTTTGACGTTTCCAAGCAACTCATAAATGCGTTCCTTGTTACCTTTAGAGGTTGGATGCGAAAAAACCGCCCAGGCTACTTTCAAGTCTTTCAGGGCATTCTCTCTCCCAATCTAGACTATCTCCTGCTTAACCCCAAGGGTGGAATAGAAAATCTAGCCAGAATTGCCAACACTGTAGTGGAGAAATGGTTGGATGGATTGGATCGTCTGCACGGCATCGTCATTACGGATTTTTCGGTCCTTGGCTTTCCCACCTTTTCTCGCAAAGTCTTTTTCATGAACTGGTAAATTCATGATATACGTTCTTCAATTTAGTTGTGCCTTTATTCACTGTCAACTTGGTGATTCGCTTGCAGTGAGCTTAAATATTGGCTTAAAACAGCTAAATTCAAAAACTGGATGGATTCAAAAGATGGGTCTTTGAGCAGCATTCTTCTATCACACTTCCCTTAGGCCACTTTTAACACCTTTCTAGAAATTAATTCTATCAACACCAATCGAATTTTACTGTTACATGTTAACCCATTTAAAGACCTGTACACATCGCCAGCATTCGTCAGTCAACCCCGTGTCTGCCGCCTAGATGAAGAGGGTTGAGGCTGAAACCGTTCATGAAATGTACTTCGGTCGAGCGAATCGCATTTGTGCGCGCTGTTGCCCAAGCCGTAGGATTAAAGGACACCTCGGTTGTTTGTTCAGGTATAATCGTCAGCGGCTTGAACAGCAGTTTTTATTTATTAATGGAGCTCTTTGGGGAAGATTAAAGGAGAACTACAGGAAGAAGAGTGGAAGGATGGCTCATATGAGATGCTAGCATTCGATAATAGGGCAAAAACTTGGGTAACAGCTGTGCTTAGCTTTGAGTTAACATCGTTCCTCTCCCTTAAAAAAAACCCAACGAACTCTTTTTTGTGCTTAAAACAGCAATTTAATCAGTCGAAAGTTCAAAGGCTGCAACTGTGAGACGGTTTAAGCAAGTGATTGGAGATCGTTGAGACCCTTAAGTGAGGCTTAATGAAACATGAAAAAATGTCGCCATAACAATACAGGTGCTTAAAGAAAAGAATTGACTCTCTAAACCTGACGTCTGACCAAGGGGACAAAGCACTGATTAGAACGGAAGACTATGAACTGTAAAGTAGTAAAGGGGCAAAAATGGTGGAGATCCATGGGTACTTTAGAAACAGGTACAATTTACTCCTAAGGTAGGTGAATAATAATTCGATTTTCAGCGGTTGGAATCGTGTTCACAATCAAAGCGTAAGCTTCCATCAGCGCACGATCAGTTGGGTATTTCCCAAAATCTCGGTTGTATCAAAGACTCATCCCACACTTGGGCTCTTCAACCTCAGCTCTTCCGCAGGCCAGTAGAGAAATTGCTTTCTCCCTTAACGTGCCCGATAACTGTCATAACTTTCAACACAAATTTAAGCAAAATAGAACTGTAGAAAGCCAGCTGTTAAAGGAGAAACCAAAAAACAAAACTGGCATAAGAATGTAAATAGATCAAAATAATTGGCATATCACAACGCAATCAGTAGAGCATGAGACTAATAAAATTTTGCATGGATTTAATTTACATAGTTATGGAAAGAGAATTGAAGGGAGGAGTGCCCAATGCTTTCTCTTGAAATTCAGCTTATTAAATTTCTATGTGAAGATCAGTGCAAATGCAATTAGGTGGCAAATTTTCCATTACAAAATTTGTGAGTAATAGATAACATAACCTAACTTAATCATCTTCTAAGCATGTCTTGAGCAAGGAAAAGCTTTGGCAAGGGTAAATGGGTGAAGTTAAACTGTTCTCCTACTCAATGGCCCAGATGCAACTTGTGATTTTCAAAGACTGAAATCGCAATGCACAAATTTTTCAGGAAAAGACAGTTGAAAGTAATATATATGCTGAGACTCAAAAGTTATCCCGAGAGTAGCAAAATACGTAATCATTAGCAGAAAGTAGAATATCATTGCAACGACGTGACCAGAACGGTGTTGTTGGGATGGTTTGACGATTAGGGATACCTAGTCAAATTACGTTGATGAATTAAAAT
Source organism: Hydatigera taeniaeformis (assembly GCA_900622495.1). Lineage (NCBI taxonomy): Eukaryota > Metazoa > Platyhelminthes > Cestoda > Cyclophyllidea > Taeniidae > Hydatigera > Hydatigera taeniaeformis. The sequence goes on along the minus strand of UYWX01020613.1, from coordinate 26,648 downwards.
TCCTTTCAAAAATAAGAAACTATTTGGGCAGCGCAAAGTTGTCTTTATGGTTAAGGAAAGCAAGCCATTTGCAGGAAAGGCTACTTATCATTATAAGTAGCATCTACAAAAACCAAATTTCTAAAATGGAATTGATGTCTTTGAATTTAAACTGATCTTGGGTGTTTTCATGGAACCACAGAGAATGCACAACATCCTTCTTTAATCGCTAGAGATGGCGACCAGAATCAGTCCGGCTACGTCTCCGTCCGTGGTAGGAAGTGGGCAGACTTTGGGAATAAAGTTGGACAACTGAAATTTCGATGCTCATTCCTTTGGAGCTTCAGCCAATAATTGATCACTCTGACGGTAAAATCGTGGGACATTAAATTTCTATCCGTGCAAATACGACTTGACATCATTCGCGTATTTTAATATTTAAAAATTAATAAGAATTTGTCGTAATGAAGCTGGGTAAGACTTTGAAGCAGATTTTTCGAATATTCTTACTCATGAGCTCCGACAGAAGCTATAGGACATCTTACAATTTTGACACAAAGAAGTGAACTCCGCTGCTTATGAACATACAATTATATTGTAACTTTCGTTTTCTTTACTTGAGCATTATGGCAACACGAAAGACGCATGTTCTTAAGGCCTTAGGCAAAAGTTATTAGGGGGTATTTTTCTCTAAAAACTTGTATTTGCACGAAATTCCTAATACCTGTGCTGAGAAACCGACTGAATAAAAAGGTGAATTTCCCCTCCATGCGATGTGACACACGTAATGGATGATCGAATTAGCAGGACAAGCGCGAGTTTTATGTTTACCTGCCCTACCACTTATGCTCTGCCATACTCATATTTATTGAGCTTTGTTTTTGGATCTTTCAACCCTATGACAGCACATTGTTGTAAATGAAACCTTTTCCACCACCTCGTCTCTTGGGTCGACCAACTTTACATAAAATCTCACTTTTTATCTATCAGTGATCAAGCGTTCAAAGTAATTTTATCTCTCCGAGATCGCCAAAAATCACAAACCACATCAACAGTTATGATTTCTTTTAGGAAGTTCAAAGCTAACTTTACAGCTTTAAAGAAAACACGGAAGCTGTACCAACAATCCGCTGTTGTTGAACGCACCCAAATGAGCGACTAATTGTCTCAGAAAAATCGTTGAACTTGCTTGGTTTTTTGGCTGGTTAACCGAACTGCTGCTCATCACAATTGTTGTCTCCCAACGACAGCAAAGTTCTGTAGATGTCGATTATTGTGCAATCAAAGAATGCGGTAGACTGCCGCATTGAGTCGTAAAATCACGCGGCGAATAAGGCGAAAAGTAGACTGTTTGTTTGCATCATGCATCAAGCATTTTATGATCAACATTTTAAGGCAAATATAGCAGTAAATGAGAGCGTTGGTAACCCGAGGTGATGCATCCCAAAAGCCTTCACTGATGCATTTTATTTTAAAGGCACTGAACAAGTTAAGTGGAGAGTGCTTTGAGCACAATGATCGCCGGTCTAATTGTATTACTTTTTTCCCATTTCATAATTTCTTTGCGTTGGGCTCACGGAGCCTTAACATTCTATCCTCGGTTATTCACTGAGTGGCGTGGGTTCAGGTCAGGCCGATGGCCTCCTTATATTAGCCCTCTACCTCCTTCTGACTTCAAAAAAATGTTTGGAAAACTGCAAGTAAGGAACGTTTAACAAATGTGTTGGTCCCATTACCCTTAAATTTTGGCGACTTTGCATAATGTATAATGGGAAAGCAGTTCAAGTAGTCCTTCTAAAGCGTAATCGTCGTAAGAGTAGGCAAAAAGTCGTTTAAAACGACGACCTAAGGCAAGGTATTAAAAGTGAAACCCATGGCATATTAATGAGTTGTACCGCTCAATGGACAACAGAGGCACATTTTTACAAGACTCGCTGCTCTCCTTGCTTTGTAATTTTATTTAAATCCTCTGGGAGGATGAGTGACGAGGACGCCAGAGAAACCTGAAATCGGTCAAGAGATGTAATCAACGACCTTTTCAAACTCATGAATATCGCATGAGGAAGACACTTTGAGATTTTCATTGGGGAGATGATGGTGACTTTATTCAATGCTCTGCTTCTTCCCCATTGTAAAATGCACACCCATCAACGTCTGTGCCAGCAAAAGTTTATCATACCGAACAAAGTATTTTACCGTATCCATGGTTAGACAATATGATGAACTGATAAGTGACGGTTTGTGTCTCTTCTCGGATCAAAAGAAGTTATAGCAGTAAGATAGAAAATCTCGTGTTGGCTTGCTAAGGGACTGATGTGCGAAAAGGTTGATTTTAAAACTGGAGCTTAGCAAAAGTATACTTAAACAGCCCACTTAAAGCTTCGTCGTCAATGCTGCTCCTTGTCGACCTCCACCGTCACTCATTTCAACGCAGTCAAAGCGATACGCTGCCTGTGGAACTTCTTCCAAGTCGAAGTTTGCATTATGAAGGGGAGAGTGCAGTGACCATTGCACACGTCCATTGCCAGTGGTGGACGCACCAGCCTAAAGGTAGAATCATTTATTTAAAAGGACTTGAAGTATTGTCGTAAGATTCGCGTTAATTGTTTGCTCCTTCTTGACATTTTATTCTCTTTTTGGTGCCATCAGACCACACTGTTCGGTTAAAATGTCCCAGTGGGACACAGGGCTGGGACTGGTGTCAATGGAAGATGCCAATTTCAAATCGTTGGTCCGGATCTCCTACAGATTCGCTAAGCCGCATTAGTACTCTTTAAAGAATAGATTTCATTCATTGCCTCCACCAGTGCAGTGCTCGGGAAAAGCAGTCCTCCGCAAAGTATGCATTTTTGATGTGAAGAAGGATTGCAATTACTGACATGGTGTGAAGCTAACGTCAACTAACAGAAGTACATTAGCGTAGAGTTAAGTGTTTGGAGGTGTTAGTGACAGAAAATGACTTAAAATGAAACGTCTTTACTAAAATGTACAAGGAATAACCTAAATTTTGGATGAGAAAAAGTGATGCTACTCTGTGTATAAATTACTAACAAAAAAAACAATTACGCTTTAGGGAGAATTTAGCACGTAAAATACCTTTCTTTTAATGTCTAACAGATCTAACCTTTGCTCCCACTGGCAGTACTCCCGACGTAGCAGAATGGGCATAAACATGTAACAGTTTTTGTCTCTCAGAATATTCAAGGGGATTGAAGTAACCACCCGCTTTTTAAAAAGATGTGCAGGTACCTTGAGGGAGGGAAATGTCAACTTTGCAGTTGGACAAATTCTAGGCAAATTCGGCTCTTTACAAACAAATTTAACCGTCTGAATTGCAGAAGGATGGCAATTAAATCAACAAAAGCCACTTCACAGATGCCTGTTAAAAAGGCCCATTTCTACAATTTCCAGCAAAATGAAATCCTGAAGTACTAAAAAATGGAGCATTAAATGCAAGACTTGGTTATTTTGGGGCATTTTGTACTCTAAAAATCTTCGCAGAAAAGATTTATAAACTCCAATAAAATTGCTATCAGATTGTCTGCATTAAAGTCGTGCAAAAATAACTCCACGGCCTCTCGAACCGCATTAAAGATGCTTTGAGGCAAGGCCTGGAGGTAACCTTAAAGCTGGCGGTCAATGCTGTGGCGCCAAGATGGGACCGAGGTTTTGTGCAGCTAGCACCTTTGTAGGATGAAACCCAGCTTTTAAGGCTCTCCTTCTGACATTCATCCAGCCTCTTAGTTGGACGCGCTGGGATCCTTGTTCACCTACCTCAGCTTTAAGTCCTATGAAAAGTAGAATGAAGTAGAGACGGAACTTATCGGAATACCACTGACTGAGATCGACCGTTCTCACAAGTTAAGTTAGAGGCTGGAAGACAATTCTGCAAAGCTAAGCAGATACTACTATTTCTCCCCATAAGCGTAAGAATTTGCTTTGGAAATTTTACTTCGAATTCGCTTTACTAGTATTCAAATCTATGGTCAATGATAGAGGCTGCGAATGCGTTAAAAGCGTGAGGAACTTCATCAGCTCGTAATGTTAGAACTTCTGCGACTTGGCATCGCTCCTTCCATAACGTTAAAGTGGAATTTTTGATCAAAGAACCCAAGCGAGTTTTCACCTTTCATCGCAATTCTATGCACCTGCCATCCATTTGCCACTTGAAGCCACTGCCGGAGGCGTGGCAATGCCTTCTGGAATATTCAAGCCTAAACGCAGAAAGGCAGAAGAACGACAAGTATCAACTCACTTCCGCCAAGAAGACCTATTCCAACAGCCCTCCAATGATGGCAATTCAAGCCATGCAGCATAGGAGCTGCACTAGGGAAAATGCAGTTGTTGTTGCGATATTTGGCTACTTGCATCAAAATTTTGAAAACCATTGCAAAAAGTATTCCGGAAGTACGGGAGATTTAGCACTAAAAAACTTCCCAGGATATTTTTCGTTCCTAGCCACAAAAGGTCCGGTACTATTAGGCGATGGTATAGACACCTTTCCGAATACTACCCAAAAGAACTTAAATGGATTCCGTAAAATGATTCTTTTCCTTTTTCTGGTTATTCGTCCCATGTGTGAGCACTTGCGTTTTCGTACATCCGAGCGGAGAATACTGTCAGATTTGAAATGGCAGAATCGCGCTTGTTTTAGCCGCCGACTCGACGATGAGGATTTTTGAAAGCTTACTTCTCTTTGGGTATCGTACTGTGCCATCTGAATAATTCAATCGCAGCATTTTGTCCATTTTTTGATGCGGTCCGTTTTATGCTGTACTCGGAGTGATCCAGACACGTTTTGAATTATTTATTTCACCATTGTCGCAATAGGGTGCGTATTTTCATGTTGGTTTTTCTGTTGAACAAGACCTCCCAAGTTGCCTATTCTCCGCATTTTTTGTCTTGGTAAACCCAAATGAGATCAGCACAGCAGTTAAAAGGCTCAGGAAATTTGAATCACCAAATATGCCGTATTCCAGGCACAAATAGTCATGGGAACTACGTAGTAGCCAACTTTTTTATTTCTCGCGGTTTTGTCCGTTGCTTCGCCCTTTCAGTTTATCAACCCAAAACTCCATATCATTTTTGCAGGCAAAACTATTTTCATTTACTTCCTCAGTGACATTTTTACGATATTTTTTCTTTTGTAGCAGCTTGGAGGAAAGGTGGGAGAAAATAAAGCTTTATAGCATTGTAACAAGGAGATTTGAAGATGCTTCTGCATCGGAGGAATGAAGTGCAAGCCAAACTGTGAAGGCGGTCTTCTCAAAGACATTAACATTTCCAATTTTGACGAAACAGGAATAAACATTTACCATTTTACAAGAAGTAACTTCAGCGTTTCACAGTTGCTTGATTTAAGCGCAACAACCGGATAGCACTTTAAGTTAGGTCTCACTGTATCGTATTTCGGAGTAGACAAACGAATCATTCCCCCAGCTTTATGCCATCCAATGCCCTAAAAGTGGTTAGAAGCACTTTAGCTGTAGACTGAAGTAGCGGGTCATCAATTGTTCGAGTTTCTCTTGGCATCTGTTATTCAGTTATTCAGGGGAAGCTAATGCGCAGTGCTGATGAATCCGCATAAAAGGACGCGAACAACCACAATCCCTCTCATCTATCGCCTCGCTCAATCATTGAGGAAAAATGTATCCAATGAAGGTACATAAATTTCCGAAGGTCAAAATGGGGCCTCTATCAATACAGTAAGCTTCGGTGAAGTAACACTGAATTCGAATTCAGTATTTTTTAACGTCCTTTATGATTGACTGGAAAGCCCCTTATACGTTGCAAGAGCCCGAGAGTAAGAGACGCCGAACTCTTCTCACGGTGGAAAAGAGAGGCTTGATTGGGGATCGTCTGCGAGGTCGACTGCTGTTTCTAATCGAGCGAACAACATTCCAAAGCCCATAGGATCCTCATTTAATCTCCTTTGGACCCAACTGAGACGACATGAATGCTGATATTGGTGGCTTCAATTCGACGAGCTGTCTTAGAAATCAAGAGGAGTAAGTTCTATGAATGCCAGCTGTCGTCTGGTGTGGGAGTATCCTAATCCAGAGTTGTCATTTTTTAAGCTTGTATTTGCACTTGTGTTTAGGAAACTTTGCGATGCTTCCAATTATGCCATATCTTTATACTTTCTGGATGTTGTTGGTGGAGCCGCTTCCAAGCCAGTATGCTTTAACGACTGTGGGTATGGTTGAGGAATTTCGGTATGCTGCAAATTTACCCTTGGGGAAAACCATTGCAATCCTGGTGATCAAGTAAATTTTAAAAATGCTCAAATTTCTGCTTGGGCGCTCTGAAGTGGGTATTTTGAATCTACCAAAAATGTGGTAAAAGTTAAGAATAACTATGGAGGCAGCAAACAGCTTTGACATACTTTCTAGCCACTCTTATTTATTGAAAACTAATGCTCCACAACAGCCTGTCCTCCCATTGTAAGATTTCGTCACCGTATCTTTTGTCAAAATGCTGCCTTTTGCGAAATTTCAAACGATTCTATGGGAGACAAAATCAGCTGCAGTGAAAATAGTTTTTGTCAAATTCAAATTCTCTTTCAAAAAGTAAGCGTTATCAGAAAAAAGGTTCTACGGAAAGTTAAAAATACACTTCCTTAATGAAAAATTGTAACAGATAGAGCTGTACACGCACTGTTAAACCGTTAGCACGCACGTAACCCTTCAAACATTTGTCTTATTCTTCGTTCGGATTACGCGGGTACTTGGGACTCGACTTTTGCACTTCCGATTGGAGACATGGACTCTCAGCCCTTATTTGCGCCAGTAAAACATTCTGCCTTAGCATTGTCTCTCGCTTAAGGCAGAAAGGAGCCACCCTGAATTCCATTTATGAGTGCTAGCCTTTAAGAGAACGGAGTACAGGCAAATTCCACGACCACCTTCTCCAGCTACTCTCTAGTCCTTTGACCTCTAGGAGTACTACACACACCAGTTGTCACCGTGAACTATGAGGAGAAGTTAGCTAATGTTCTGTCGACTGCAATTTTATGAAGTTATTAAGTGTATCATCGCGTGGCACTTCCTTTGCCATCTGAAATGCTTTGCTTTTGGATCATTTTTCAACAATGAACATGAGAGATGGCCTGCGCAGTTTGGTTCCCAAATAGGACTATTCATTAGCATCAAGGCCGGCAATGAGGTTGCATTTGGACACCGTCTTGTAGCAAGCTGTATGGTAGGTGCTTTCCTGTGGAATCAACAGCGTTGTGATGGCCGCTGGAAGCGGTTGATTAAGAGGCGCGTCCATAATGACACCTAAACACTTTGGGCAGGTTAATGAGAGCCTTATTTTTTTACTGACTTTCTTCGCTTTGGTTTTGCAGGCATAAGATTTTCGTTGCTTTATCTAAGTTAAATAAAATGGCCATCAATCCACAGCAGTATTCTCTCACCCTTCCAATCATCGTCAATACCTTTCTATTTTGGTGTAATAACATTTTCTTCATTCAGAACCGCCTAAGATCTACGACAGTGGACCAATAATGAGTGCTTTTTAAATTCCATTATTTAAGGAAAACGTTTTTTTTCAAGTGATATTAATTTTCAGCTTATTTTAGTATCGTTTTCCTTAAGAGTATTTGCGTCTCGTCATTTCTGATTTAGGCATTTGTCGGTAAATGCGCAGACATTTCGGTTCTCCAGTGTCTCCGTTAACTTCCTCATCAAAAAACTTCACTCCTTTTGAATTGGTTCGATAATTCACCCAAGCATGCATCCAAGTCACCAAGTTCAAACAATCATTTTATCTCACCTTCATAGTTACTTATGAAGGTGAGTTTTTGGCACTGCCAGAGGAGGGAAGTGCTAGCCTCCCACTAGCGTGCTTCATTTAGATTTCATCCACTTTATTTAGGTGGCGAGGAGATTTAAACTGTTGATAATCTCAATCCAACAGACAGGAAATTAATTAAATCATACATGCCATAATAATATTTACTTTTTTCTTGGTCGTTTCATTTAGTTATTTTCTTATAGTAATCAAGATAACCACCTTGCCTGTCGAGAGAAATGATTTCTCCTGCTCACCGGGCCTGCCATATCATAGTGATAGGCCAACTTTTCTCCCTTCCTGGCCCTGTCCCCACCCTGGCCCATCAGATAAATAATGTTTTGACTCGAAATCCTGCTCAAAAGTTCTCATGACATGGATGTTCTTTCTCTTCTGTTCAAACGCAAGTGTGGCGGGACCAAGCGTCCACCAAATTGTATGCTCTGCTGTCCTTCAACAGCCTCTCTTACATGTGGAGGTGGCCTCGGTGGCCACCAGCCTTGTTAATCAAGGAGTAGCCGATTACACCAAATTAAGTCGACAAAATCCTCATTTTTTTTAAATGGTAGTGTTTAGAAGAAAATGAATTCAAAAATGAACCATTACTGTTCCCACTTTGTCACACTGCGAAGCCAAAAAGCGAGCTTGGTGATTTAATGCACGCTTTAAAATGGGTTGCCTTTTTTCACTTCTTCTTTCCGAAGTTAGGCGATGTCATCTCATTTCGTTGGATTTAAAGCCTTCCTCTATAAACAGCCTAATTTTGGGCACACAAAGCTCTCGATGGTGAGGAAATGTTTGTGAATCCCGAGTTGTCGATGGTTCAAATGCCTTCGTTGTGGAATTGGTGAGCATTAATAAAAGTTTAGATTAACTTTTACACGATTTATTAAATAATTCACTTGACAGCCTTCCAAAGCAAACCAGTTTCAAGCATGCTTTTTGCTTATTTATGCATAAAACCATATCTATCTGTTACGTATTATCATATTCACAGTATTTGTAGAAATTAGAGTGATGAATAATTAAGCTTTGCCTAAAAAGGATGTAAAACTCAAGACGTTCTGGTGACGGAAGGGAACATTATTCTATGGTTGACATTGCTTAGGGGTCATGATGGCTCTAAGTGCCCTTAAAATGAAAACAAGACGTTTGCCTAATTTACCTGGACCTTACACACTCTCCTCTGCCCTTTCAAGCCCCGCTCCTCGCTCTTCCCTAAATTAACCTCCTGATTTATCACCACAGCGCTGTTAGGTAACTACGCGCAATTCAAGCGCGCTTCGGACGTTCACGGGTTGCGCTTTTTTTGTGAGAGAAGTGTGCCGATCATCAGGTCTGTCCACTCATGGCTGTACAAACACTGACAGATTCATTCTAACCATCAAATGCACCTCATTTTTTAATCATGGGATTTTGTAAATGTCAAAAATTTTGTTAAATCAACAATACGAACATTAAATCTTTGGAGAGTTTTAGTTCCTGAGCCGCAAAAAATAAGCCTAAGATTTCAACTTTAATTAAACTAAGAATACGTTTGACATAATCTTTGTTGGACTGTCTTGGCGACCCTACAGGGCCTATAATTTTGTACCGTTGGTAAAATGTATTGAGGGAAGTGTGACTGTGCAGTTTGTCACGTTTGTCCGTCGCCAGTCGTGCGACCACCAATCGAAGCCAGAGTTAAATTATAAGCGAAGGTGTTTTAAATAGCGTCATAGGAACAAAGTTGCGCAGCTGCTCCCTCTCGCAACGTTCCCTCACTTTAACTCTTCTTGTGTTTGGCTCTCATCGAGCCGATAACCACTAGAAAGGTGGTGTTAATTTCCGATGTTTACTTTGTTGACGCTTTCCTTCACGTACTGTAGACAGGCCCATGAAAGCTGTTCCAGATATAATCATGGTTCTGGCTAGCTAGTGAACAGCCTTCCTTCTAGACTCGAAATTGAGGTGATTGTAGAAGGTTGACGACGCTTACAACCTTCCAAATTGTGGTCTTTATAAGATTCCACACCTAAAGCTCAACATTTAAAACATATAAACGTGGACGGATGTAACTCATGATTGGATTTCTTTTCTTCTTTTATCTCTGTAGCTCCTTGGCACCCCTCTGACTTAGTTGAAGAGCAGCACTCCTGGATGGAAAGTAAAGTACAGGCTCGAGGAGGATCTCAGATCCCAAGCTGCCCTGCAGATATATGGAGGCGGGGGACTGATGATCAGACAAGTCTCAACGCCAAGTTAAGCAAATGGTCAAAGGATTGCTTTAGCAAAATGTATCGGAAGAAGTTGACCCTCAGAATATCGTCACTAATACCTTTCCGATGGTGACGAAGCAAAAGGGAAGGATATGTATCCACAGGCATCCTAAATTTATTCGCCTTGTAGGTCATAAATGAGGTGAAGGGGAAGTCGGCGTAAATTACAAGCACCCTTTTGAATTGTTCAGCTTGGTTAACGTTGAAAATCTTCTTTACCATTAAAATCGGAAAGACATCTTCTTTGCAGTTACGCAGACATTGACTTTTTTATGCACTTTTTTAAATTACTATGCCAACTCACAATGCCACGATTCTTTTAACTGCTTTTGATGCACAGAAGATATGGTGATTATTGGTGAGTGTACCATTTTCCATGATTTGGGTTAAAGTTTGTTTTTACCCAAAATCCGTCCACCAATTAGCAAAGAATATTAAAAATGTCTTAATGTGATGCCTCGAATTTCTAGTGATAAAATAAACGACTTGGTTAAAGAATGCGCCACCCTAAAATGCAAAATAAGCAGCAAATGCATTTTAAATGTAGACAATAGCAATGGTAATTTAGGCATGCCATCTAAAGGTGGATGGTAGGCAGCCTTCAAAGTAAAAAGACAATAAAGTAATTGCTACCAAATTTTTCCACCTACTTTAGTGTCAGAGCTAATAATCACTAAAATGTCAAATACCTTGACTCCGACTGAGAGAGGAATGTAACTTCTCGATGGAGGCGCACGCTTTACAGTTTCAAAGTATTTGTCGGCATGGAATAATAACTGCTAATGCCCTTGTGCGAGAATGCAAACGTCACAACTTAGAGACGGAGACAAATTGCATGCCTCCATTTAGGCTGTTCGGCAAAAAGGCTGGTGGCAATGAGACGCTAAGAAAATTTGGAATTATCCATGAGTTGTGGAATTATAGTCAGTGCCAATCAGATAAAATGCTAGAGGAGATAGGCGAAATGCCTCCATTACCTAAAGCTGGCTGATAAAAGTGTGAATTTGAACCCTCATGGCTGAGGTAGAAGCACTGGCAGTGTCGTAAGCATGTTGACACAATTCCTCATGTCTGCATGATCTGGAAAGTGGTGGGACCTTGGCGTTCACTTCGCCATAATTCCTGCCTACTAAGTATCTTGTTTTGATTAGGTCCGCAGAACTGGAATGGCCGTTGATGTCATGCATGTAGGAAGCCAAGGTTGACGTGAATTTGAAAGCCATTTCGGGGCAAAACTCACTCAGGTAAGGGATTTTATGAGATAGACTTTTAGTGTACCTGATTTAATAATTCATACAATAACTAAGGGCTCGGTATTTGAGGGTAAGATTACTTTTATTGAGCCTAATAAATTAACATTGTGTACTTTCAGAGATAGTCCAGACTTTAAAGGTGTCGCTAACAGCAAATTTGGTTTAGCGGATTAAAAACAAACACAAATTAAAATTTATAATGATTAAAAATTGCAAATGGACTGTAAACTATTCCCTTCCTACGTTGGAATACTTTTTTGCCTTTAAAAGGCTCTACAACACTAGGCCATCAACCGCGATTAACCCAAACATTTTCACTGCTGAAGTTGCGTTCATTTTTATAGTACAAGATGGTTTGGACACGAATTTTTTTATCAAAACACTCATTTAATTCTAGTGTTCATGCAACTGCTCTGCACACCTTACATTTTTAGATTTCAAAGGTATACGCATTACGGATTTAAATTCTTTCCTATAAAAAATCGTCTTGTGTGTGATTCTGTGGTAGTTAGAGCATTCCTCGGGTACTAGAATTGTGTATTATATGCCCTCAGCCGTCAAGTTTACACAAGATTCTCCACCATGGACGCGATTTTTAGACTGAACCCTTTTGTGGTGGGCGATCATTTGAGTAGATGTTTGTGAGGTTTCAAGTAGAGTTTGGGGATCCCTGTAACCCGTGTTGTAGGAAGGATTGGTCAAACTGTGCAGCCCTCCGAAACCTCCCCGCAGAAGGTTTGAGGAAGAAAAGTTGTAGCTGATGTCTCGAAGGTCTGAGTATTTGCTAGCATACCCAATATATAGTGCCAGTCATCAAAATTGCAAGGGATGGCCTTAAGTGCCCGCGAAATCTAAACAACACTTGTGCAATATTTCAGTGCCATACGGGCAATCTAATGGCGAGAATACAGGCGAAAAGAAACGATTTCAGGCTTCACTTCTCTCTAATGAAGCCTTTTTAAATTGGGTTGCTTTTCATACCTGATGTGATGCTTGATGGTTCCAAACAATTAATCACATGACTCCATGACTATCATGAAAAATAATTTTTTAGACTAATGATTTGTCCAAAACAGGGTCTAGCTTAAAGTCCGCGATAGCAATTTGATCAACTACACATATATTCAAGAGAAGGCGGTTCCTAACCAACGTCCTCCTGACAGCCAAAGACAATTTGCCGTTAAACAATTTGTCTCGAGGTCGAGGAGAGCTCCGACGTCAACCATTTAAGCCTAATAACAGGCAAATCATCTGCCATGAGGGCGAGCATCCGTGTTCAGTAAATTAACTGACACTGACAATTGGTATTCGTTTTAAGTACATTTTCTCTGCAAATTTTTTGCTTCATCGATGCCGCAACTCGTTTCTAAGTAGCCTTTCATCCCATCAACAAGTGATGAGGCTAATAAAATGCACATTTTCATTTTAGGCAAAGGGACCAAAGCACTATCAGGTTGCCTCGTCGACAAGCCAATCTGCAATGCAAGTGACCAGCATGACCTCTTGTTTAGATATATCCGAAAACGGACACCCAACAATTATTATTAGTGCGTGTGAGTTTGAATGCAAATAGTAAAATTTTCTCGTCGATGGGGCATAAATGCAACGTCTCCACTTAAAGGTTCATAAATAATTAAGTAAAATGAACTAAAAACTACTTGAAATTCATCCATAGAAACGCTTTTCTGTGCTTCAACGTTTTACCCAACAGAGGGCAGTCAGTCTTAGAGTTGAAGAGTGCGGATTCCTGCTTAGCATAACGGCAAATAGATTGAAACAAACTCCGGAGTTTAGAAGCGCTGTGAACCATCGCATGGATTTATAAGTGGCGAACGACGACTTGATTTATGGTAGCTCTCTGTTCTCTATAATTTTGAGGCCACGTTAGGCGACCTTGTCGTCTGTTTCTTTCCACAGCCCTTGCACATTAAAACAACTATTAATCGTTGCTAAAACGGACCGAATTCGGTTGTCTTCAAGGCACTAGAAATGGTAATAAGCACTCTTTGAATTTTTTCGCAAAATTAATTATTATACTTTTACGCCTTTAAACCGCTTAATCACTTGTTTTAAGATGTTTGAGCACTGGTCCTGATAATCTTTTCTCTTTGAAGTTGTTTTTATAAAACAAGGCCAGAAGTGTGTCGATAAAGCGAAATCTTTGACACCGGAAACACTTTATCGGTGAAGGAAGAAAGGGAAGCTAATCATGCTCAGCGAAGATGCCGTCTGATACCCTTCCCCTTTCTATGCTTTCCTTTCCCAACCCCCAAAATGAAGTCTATTTCAGTTCTTGCACTTAAGACATAAATGCAAATGGGAAATTTTTGCCCGAACAGGTACCGAACTAATGACGTTTTTGGTTGTTGTTTTGGGCAAACCTCTAATTATCACATCAATGCGAATATGACGAGAAAGGAAATATGAATATCCAAAAAGTCATTGTTTTATTATTCCTGCATGCAACTCATTTTCCACGCAGACTTGTAATTAAGCCGTTATTTTTGACTACAGACAAAAAATTTTCATCGCGTGGTCCCCACGTTAATATTCATCAAGAATCCAGCAACTCACGTCTGACCGCAAAGTTATAAAGTGTCGTCCCTGCGCATTGAAGGTCTTTACAACTTTTCCTGTTTCAATGTTTGATTGGCTTTGGAGAAGGCGAAAAAGTTGTCAAAAAAATTAAGAGAAAATGGCACTAAGGCTGCTGGTAGAGGTAGTGCAAAATGCGGGCTAAAGGCTAACAACAGAGAGTAGAATCAAAATTAAGCCTTTTTCTAGCTAATTACTACTACTACTACTACTAATGCTCCAATTTATCACTAGCTTTTAGCTTCTAACCTAATATCCCTTAGGATGAAAAAGGCCCTTCAAGTGGAGGGAAGGAGAATGCCAAAACCTTAATGAATGGCCCAACTACAAAGAGAACCTCGGGTGAATATAAGACCAACTGTTAAAGGCTGGAGCCGCTTTTGTACTCTTCTGATCAGGCGTTGCTTAATGGAGATCGAAAGTTACACGCTTTGGTTGTTCAATAAAGGATTGAAGGTGTACCGCTGGAAGTCAAGAGAGGTGAGTTCGAATTCCACAGGGATCAAAATGGATTTGTAATTATAACCCATAATAAAATAACATTAATTTTACAGTTTCTTCGCTTTTAACAGTGGTTCCACCTGCTGTTTTGGTACTTTTAAATAGCATGTTCTACATTAGAAAGATGCGTTTCATAAAACCCTGATGAAGAGCTGAACTTGGAAAAGGTCACATTTTTGGACTTTAAGCCAATGAATCGCAGAAGGCAAAACTATAGGGCGTCCCATTTCTTGTGAAGCCGAAACGAGCCGCGTCGTGTTGGAGGGCCTGCCACTGCCATGCAGAAGGATCGAGCGCTCTTGGGCATAGCCAAAGGGCTTGCTGCTCAAACGGAAGTATAATTCACGGAAACCGAGAAGCCCGCCCAATTAAATGTGCGTATAAGGCAGCCACCGTTATGTTGCAGTTTAAAATTATAATGATTTTTTCACTCGAAAAAAGTTTAATCCTCGAACAGTCAGTTTGTGTAAATTAAGTTCCTCAACCTAACCCAGAAAGAACACTTTACCTGGGTTCATACCAAGGCATTTAAAATCGCATTTGATAGCTCTTTGTTTGTTTTATTTCCATTGTGAGTTAGGAGTCGCTTAAGGGTCTGGCCTTGTACTTTGGCTTAACGAGGCCACCTCCAAGATATGTCGGCATCTCTCAGTCTTTCCGTACGTCGATGTGCTTTCCCCCTTTCCCATTTCCCCTTCCTCCTCCATCGTGACATCTCTGTCTACATTCAGAGAGTAATTGGGCATTGCGAATATGCGGTGCAGTCGCGCCAAAAGAACCAGGTAAGAGCAAGGTATTATTTGTAGCCAGCACTATTTGAATGATGTCTAAAGTGGCCAACAACAAGGAGTGAAGTGATATGCAACAAAAAGTTACGGCTTTCCTTTCAATATAAACCTTGCTAACAGAAACCTCTCATTTACTTCTATAGCAGAGTATGAAATATCTACCATGGTTAAATCGGCTGACTAACCGAAAATGTGTTAAGTAACCGACTTTAACTAAAACACTGCCATATATGGCAACACCAGGGAAGGTGTAAAAAATTTCCAAAGCTAATAAAAGATTTACATTAAACAGCGCAACTGAAAAGGAATTTTTTGCACTCCAAAGTCTAGCGAAGTGAACAATCCTAGTTTTTGTTTAAATTCCTACTTCAAGCCATTCTCACGCCCAAGCGTTCACAAATTGAGTTTTTTTTGGCCAGGTAATGTAGTTTAAGGATTTTAAAGACATTTAACACATCAGAGGAAATTGTGAAACAACTAAGTTAGTTGTACAATGCATCGGTGATGTAACTATTGGAATGTGCAAAATATTGGACAGTTGAGAGCATACCTTAACATTTATTTATGTCGTGCTCATGATAAATCCTCTGATTGGTTGGAGGACAGACAACCAATGGGAGTGAGGAAGTATAAATGCATCTCAAATGCACGAGATCATGTCCACTAGGGTGAGTGACAAAGCCCTGACTATTCGATGAAGTGAATGGCGTCCCTTGATTGTTCCGCCTTGGGATGATGCGCCACCTCAGGATAGTAGACAAACTGATTGCTTTAACCTTGCTAATTGCTTACAGTCAGCCATCTCGGAGTCTTCGTTCGCCACCAAGCATGGACCCCCTAGTCATCATCCAGAATCCGAGTAAGTCGATAGCCTCACCCCGAGTTGGGTTTTCGATCAGCACAATTAGGAAAAAAACGAAGAAACAAAAAGTAATTACCTTGATTGAGTTACATAGGCAACATCCCTATTAAATAAAGGAGGGTGAGCATGCCTTGCGAAAAAAAGTGTGAGTTAAGCACGGCGTTGACTCTAAGTGGTTAGCAGCTTTTCATAGCGACCTGAAAAATGTAACTTTGAAAGACCGTTAGTAGGACTTCACGAAGCGAAATTTCAGATGGACTTTTGCCAGGAATGTTGCATCGAGAAGTCTTCTGATTGTTTTTTTCAACCTTTAAATAGTTTAATGGTTATTGTTGAAAAAAATAAATCCTTAAATGTAACAACTGCGTGATTACAGAAACAAATGCGCTTATCTTAATGCCAATTCGAAGTAATATAACAGATCACGAAAGTTTCCATTACTGACACTTGATTATATTAAAATGCGTTGAGGCATTACATTGCCTTAGAATTAGTTTTGATTTTAAACTATGATAGTCTTGTCAACAAATGCCAGAATTAATGTGGGAACTCCGATTTAATTGAAAGTGACAGCAATGTTACAGGATTTTAGAGTATAAATTGGCATTTTACATTCCAACTCGGAATTTGATTCACTTGTTTTTTTTGCACTAATTCTTCCGGCCTTTTAAGATACCCTACAATGCGTTTTTTTTATTTCGTTGCAAAAGCGAGAGAGGAGTGACATGAAAATAGTTCATTTACTCTCGACGGTTTGAATGCTTCTACGAATAACAAATTCTGAATTTGAAGACCTTCTCCGTGCTAATCGTCTAGCTTTGATGGAGGATAAATATTTCTCAGGTGTATAAGAATATCTTAAAATTCGCTGGGGATTTTTTCAACAATGGTTGCTACCATGCGTCCATGCTGGTTCAAATTGTTGAAATATTTAAAAACCACAAGTTAGGAGTCCCAAATGGACACGGCTTAGTGAATCGCATTTGTCTAGAGGTAAAAATGCCATTCTTTAAATAATAGGACTAGATTTGGCTGTCTGTTTTAGACTGTCGGTGCTACCTATTCTCAAGCGTGAAGCGACTTCATGGAGTCTTCAAATCTCCGAATTTTCCTTCCCAATATCCTGCTCAAATAGACTGTATTATCTACCTTTTTCAAGGGCTCCCATCCCAAATTGTACAGCTCACTTTCCTGACCCTTGATCTAAGTCCGCCTCGAATCGACATGTAAGGTCCACTTCCCATTTTATAATAGGAGCTACATAAAAGATCTTTTATTTATATAGACTCATTTCCCCTTAGTAATATGGAATCTGACATAAGCAGCAAGCAATACCGTAAAACATAAAGGAGGTGATTTGACACTCGGCAATTTTGCCGTGAATAATTCAGCAGCATTTAGTTAACAACACTCTGTTGATGGAACACTTCAACCAGGAAAATTTTTGAAAATCTGCATAAAATTTTAATGCCAAGTGTTTACTCCGAATTTCCCTTAACTCATTCATTTTTAGCAAAGTGGCGCAGGGAATACGCAAAACTTTGGATATTCCCTTCTCACTTTTTGTAGATGTTTTGACTACGTCGCGGTGCTGCATAACAACCGAACCCGATTGGTGAAAGAAACATTAGCCTATTCAGATCCACCGCCAGTCCTTTGTGGAACGCTGACAATGCAAAAGAAAAGGACCTTCTTTTCGGAAAGCAACTCGTTAGCTCTTGTTTTTCACTCCACTACTCGTTCTCCCTTCGAGCAGTCAACTCACATGTCTGGATTTCAGGGAAATTTTCTATTTTTAAATGCAAGTAAGCTTTCATTGTCACCCTGGCAAAGCTGTGTATTATGCTTCATTTTAATGCGTGTAGGCACCCTCGATTTCAGTAACAATGATAGCTGTTTATAAAAAGGTGGCGGAACATTACTGCTATCCGTTTTAGCACTTTGAATGATTAATGCCTGATGCCTTGTAAGGCATCAGTTTACTGCCGGAGTGAGTTCTAGGCCAAAATGGATGGCACTAAAGGTGTCTGCACTGCTTGGTGAATTTACCATTCCTAGGCAGTTCTTCTCCTATTCCAGCGAGATCATCAGGCTCTGCGAAGGTACCGCTTACAGGCAAGCACTCAAGATTTGAACGAGTGTTAGTAAAATTTAAGAAATGAGCAATTTTATAGAACTAAAGAAGCTGTTAAAAGATGACGAGCCAAAATTTAATGACGTACTTCCCATATTGTCAATTTGTCTCGATTTTTCCCGATGCACAAAAAATGCCGCATTGTGAAGAGGCGGAGACACAGTGAGGTAGTGGAAAACGGACATAATCAAGTCACATTCAAGTGTTTCCGGTTACTCTCACAAAGAAGCCGCGAGTTCTAGGGAGTTTCATGCATAAATTCGTCTGCATTTGATGCACTTATATTTATTCAAAAAAACAATGTAGAATTTGTTGAGGATTGTGCTGTCATAAAGTTTTTTTAATTTTTGACATCTGTATTTTTACATTTACATAGAGTAGATACTCCTCAGGTCAGATCATATTTTGTTGTTCACAAGTCGTGTCCACTTCAAATTGACGCTGTCCCTCAGTGTGCTTTTGCCCCCTCCAACCACCTTCACAGTATGTGGCGCAAAAGATTTGAATAAAAAACACACAGGCAGTGAGGAATGTGTGGATTTTGCGTCACTTCTGCACTAAACAGGAAAGACAGCAAAAGCACCCTCTCTTTGATAACCCACGCAACTCAAAGGTTAAGATTTACTCTACTAATTGAATTATTAATAGCTTGGGGTATGCAGAAGAGAAGGAATTGAAATTTATATCAGACTGTAAGATCCAACACTTATAACTTTGGCTAAAAAGGCTTTAGAATGGTGCACATCCCTCAGTTGAAATTAACCGATTGACTGGGTTGTACAGACTTATACATTTGTAGGAAAAATAGAGGGGACCGTTGCACTGATTCCACTTACCCCGACAACATTTTAACTCATAAATTTATCCTAGCGTCCATTCACTTTACGGTCAAAGCGACCAATCCGCTTCGTCAATTATAAACAGCACCATTTACCGAAGTTTTCGCCTTATGTTGTGCAGTGTACTTAGGCCATGACATGCGGATTCGCTATAAGTTCATTATTTTCTCATCTGCGTCCTTTTTATATTTGAATACCGTCCAAAACGCGTCATGCAAATCAGACATAAATAACACTGGCCTGCTGTCCTTCGTGAGCTATTTTTATATCATTTGAATTTAAATTCATCCAGGCAACTTTCGAGTGGATGGAGATCGGCTACCCGATTCGGAGTGTTCTTACTTAATTCGGAATCCACCGACACGACGCCTGCTTGCGGGTGGCCGAATTGTGTCCCCACGGTACCCCAGTGACTACCCTCCCAACATTCGCTGCTCCTACACCTTCATAGGGAGGAGCGACGAACGTATTGTCATATCCGTTCAGTCTTTGCTTCTAAGCCATCGAGACCTCTCAAATCCTTCCAATACAACCACACAAAGGTACGTGTCTGGGTTTCTGTTTGTTAGTTAATTGTGCAACAAATTTTTGGCTTTCAAGTTAAAACTTAAGATTGTTATTGCAGACAAAATCATGCGTCTTCATTAGGAGCTGCATCTGTTATGGCTGTCAAGTCTTGTACTTTTTTCTCCGAAGCGAATTGATTTCCCAATCACTGAAGGAAGGAGATGTTGCAATCAACAGAAAAATTAGATTTATTAACGTTGAATTATGTCAATGTAGATCGAGTTGACTACAGAGTCAGGCAAAAGACAGCTAGTCTCCTTGAAGTGGCCCTGCAATTATTGGTTGTGCACCCAGGAAAAATAGGCGAAACCGAGGGGAAATAATTAATGTCGTCAAAGTTTTCAAGGTGTACGAGAAACAGTAATATTAGAAGCAGCACAATGGAAGTGGGCTTGTCGTGGTGAGGGTTAGATACTCTACGAACCATGGAAAAGCCGCCTGGATTACACGCCCCCATTAGACGCCTAGCCGAGTACACTATGCGATGTGTTGGGGAAGTTAATTTTATCTAAAAATGCCCATAAAAGGAAGTGCTTGAATGATCTCGAAGAGCACATTATGTTTGCGTCTCCGGCTTTTGTTTCGCTGACCATCAGCGCTTTGCTTTATTGGCGCGGGACGGATTGTAAATAACCAAACTAAGCAATAAAAGCTCGACTTTGTTAGCTGTGTAGTTATCACATTACTCTTGAATGCATTCAAGTTAAATTACTTTCGTCTTGGCCAAAATGTTGGCTGTGCAGTAAGAAAATGTTTTCGTAAGGTATGTGCTTATAAGAACCAGAAGGAGTTCTCACATTTCCAACTTCTTTGTTGAATGAATTTAGCAAGTTGTTTAAGTTTAAGTGAGGTCAGTAAAATATGAGGTGAGATCACTTGTACCCTTATAATT
The DNA here is from genome assembly GCA_900622495.1 of Hydatigera taeniaeformis. Taxonomy (NCBI): domain Eukaryota; kingdom Metazoa; phylum Platyhelminthes; class Cestoda; order Cyclophyllidea; family Taeniidae; genus Hydatigera; species Hydatigera taeniaeformis. The sequence continues at coordinate 6,186 of UYWX01020613.1, read as the reverse complement.
TTCACTTTTCTGCAGAACCTCCCCTATCAAATGCTAATGTCGGGCCTGAAGTACCTCTCCAGTACCATGGAAGGAGTATAAAACATGAGTGAAGGAAGGAAGCATTGCGTGAAGTACCGGTGTGTTTGCCACCTTGTGCAAAAGTTCGGCAATGTTGTACGCAAGTCCTTAAAATTTGCAAGCATTAAAAAGCCAACCAAGTCAAACTGTGAAGGCAATTCGGATTGAAAGATGAATAACTGAAATAATTGTGAAACCTAGTGTGAAGTTATGGGAAATTCTCTATCTTATAAGACAGGATGCTCCTATCACATCAAACTCTATTGCTCAAATCATTTGTGTTATTTTCAAAGCACATTTCCGTAGATTGTACGATTTTCTGGGAGCGACTACAACGCAACGGTCACCATTTCACCAAATTCTATTAGTTGATTTGTGCACTTCAACCTCAACTTCTCAACGGCTCTATCATTTCTTGCATTGTCGTAATTACTGAGAACAAGCCTAACAGTTTAACACTTTTTTCACCCAAGCAAATTTTTAATCTCTTGTTCATTCAGCTGCGTCTACGAGACATCCCTGCTGTCCAGCTTTGATAGAGTTTTGGTCCACAGTCTACCACTCGGTCGATGGAAAGAGGCCAATCTACTAACAAGGATCTGTGGGACACTCTATTCATTCCAAATCATCTCCGAGGGCCCAAACCTCCAGCTCACCTTCATTTCTCTTCCGTTTCGTCCTAAATATGGTGGCTTCTTGATCGAATACGTCTTTGTAAAGAGCTTTAGTGTTACACCACAGGTCTGGACAGCCACCGCTGCAGTTCCCTTTGAACAGAGGGCAATGCAAGAAACTGTGCGAGAGTTTTTTGACCATGTAAAAAACCTGCAGAAAGTCAATCTGCCCAAGGATGCGGCAGGTGGGTTGAACCAGATTTGTTTTTTTGCGATGTGGCTGCCCGCCTGTCTGACTCTGTGACAACTAGGTACACTTTATGGACCAAGGCTTTGGCTTCCGTGAATGCACAAAAGATCACATTCTGAAGATGAGTATTCCAACTCTTCAACTTTTTAGCGATAGAACAGTGTTAAGTAACGAGGTTCCGCTAGCCATACGATAGGTTCACAGATTTTATAGCCTCATACTTTAAGTTTGCCTTTACGACCGCCGATGGGAGTCTCATTTATTTTGGGGTTAAGGCTAGAAGGCACTACCCTTAACTGTGTGATATACTCATGTCAAATTGCTTGCATACCATTTAGAAGTTTCCATATCTCATGCAAATTTGTCATCTTTAATGGGATATTTAGCATCTTTACGATAAACAGCTCTGTAAAAATGTTGACAGAGGAATTATAGTTACAGGCAGCAATTCAAAAACTCCATGATGCTATCACAGTCACTCATTAAAAGGAACATTGCCTGTATTTACCTCCAACGCCATGGAGAGTTTTGAGGAATCTGGTCGCTAAAGTAGGGCAATTTGGAGGATCAAAAGCTATAATATCGCTGGTTAGGTTACCCTCATTTCTCATGGCGAACATTTGGAGGGGTTTCCTCTCCATGAAGAGTTTCAAGCTAAGCCGACTCCTTTGAACTTGTGAGGAAAAGGCGCCTACATTTTGGACTCGCTAGGAGCGTTTTGGATGGCTTTACAAGACATCAATCTACTGCATGTCCATACGCTAATTTTACTAAGCTCTTCGTTAGTAGCAAGACCACGCTCGACAAAGTGTCCGCCCTCGCAAGAACCAAGCTTCTTATTTAGTCAGGGACGACTTTGCTGCTACATGGAGGCAACATTAACAGAATACCACCGTTATCGAATGCCTTGGTGACGCTAATCAAACTGTCAAAGTCTGCCTGGAAAGGATGGGTAGAAGTTGAGGGAAGGAGAACTAAGAAAACATTTTTACCCAACGGACAAAATTTGTCAACCCCCATCTTCTTCCATTCCTTATCTTTATTTCGACTGACAGACGAAGTGATCCTACGAAAGCCGAGCAACACCAACATCCTAAACAGTGATTCTGCAAGTCTTCAGCACAGTTGCAATGCGCCAGAAGTCGTGGAGGTGATAATAGATTCGCACCAGACTGAAGAAGGGGTCCTTACGTCGCCACGATTTCCCGAACGCTATCCCAAGTGTGTCAACGGAACTTACTACTTTCGTGGGAGATCGGGACAGAGAGTATTCCTGAAATTTGTTCTTCTTGAACTAGGAGATTATGAACGGTAAGTCGTTTAAAAAAGTTTTAATTAACAATCGCATCTACCGAATAAACATAACAATTCTGTGGAAATGAGACTCCAAGTCTGTTCTTTGAATGCACTCGATTGCCAACCAAATCGCGTCTTCTCCTTTCCCAAGTGAAGGAATTAAACATTTCCGGCTAAGATCACTATTGATGGCCTCTAATGCTGCACCAATTGTGTCACCATTGGCTGCTAAAACTTTCATTTGTCTATTAAAATACTTACGGTGAGTGGACTTTGGTGTGAGATAGCGGATCTTAATTCCTGTCAAGAAAAATGCTTAAAAACGATTCGGTGCTGAGGAAATTTGGTTGAAGTGGAGAAGAGATGATTCATCCCGTGTGGCATTGAAACCGGCGAAATGAAGGTTTACCCCCTGGAATTTAGAGAAAGCGAATGAAATTTTATGCACTTTACCTCCCCTAACTGAAGTGTGTAAATTACGGTCTGCCGTTCTACAATCAAATGACGGTAAAATGACAGGACGAGGCTTTCACTTGGACCCTAACTGTCAAAATCGAGGGAATGTGATCGCGGTGCTACGCGATGTGGTAGGAGAAATGTGAGATGCACTGGCCCATGTGCGCCATGCCGAGAAGGCCCACCTCGGTGCTCCCTTGTGCGAGGTCTTTAAGGTTACTCAGTCACTACGTCCTTTGTAATTGTAGTACGGGTGGCAGTGTACTTTAGCAGGGAGCCGTCTTACAAATTAATGTTTATCTAAAATCAAAACTGAAATAAGTTTAATTTTGTGGAAATGTTTTGCGCTTTTTCAAGTTGGTATGAGATTGAATAGTTTATTTGCTTACACAATTTCCCAACTGAATAAGTTAGTTTGACAAACGTAGACAACACGTTAATCAAAATGAGGAAGTGCGCTTGAAAAAGACATTGGAAACTGCCGCGGTTTACTTTACACTTTTCGTTAGGCATGCGTCATCAATGGTACCTCTTCCTATCTCAAACCAGCTGAGGTCAAGAAACACTTCCCACAAATAACGATGTTGATTAGTAACCTTGCCCGTTCATCATTTCCTAGCCTGCCTTAATTGACAAAAGAATGGACTTGGTAAGGCTGTTGCTTATGGAGTGATCGAATCGACAAACCCATTTCAGATGCAATGAGGCCACAGGGCAGAGTGGAGATCGCCTGTATTTCTACGACGGTCCGTCTATCGAAATGCCAGTGCAGTTAAGTGTCTGTGGTAGTAGACAATCTGTCTTTCTTCCCGAGGCTGAACGACAGCCAGCGTCGGCTCAAAACCTCGCAATTGCTTCTTCAGGCAGCTACTTTACCATGCTCTTCACCTCGGACGAGTTCGTGGGGAAATTTGAATTTGGTTTTCGACTGGAGTACCGATTTCAGAATCTCCTAACGTGGGAGACAGTCGCAAACCACAAGGCAATGGTGAATGACTCCCGTAAGGCAAAGAAGGAGCGCGTGGTGTACTTCAACTACCACCTACAAACCCTTGCAACGAATCCCACCTCTGGAATTTCCACCGCAGCATTCAATTTGTACATATTTTTTGGTAAGCCGAAAATATCATGCATGATTTACCAATAAAATTGAGGAACGAACATTAAAGAAGTGAGCTCTTAAACAATTTAGCCAGGCTACTTCCTTTAGTTCCAACAGCTCGAGTTCTCGACCTACTTCCACAATACTTATTGTTATCCCGATGAAAGTTTTTTCAAGAGTGGTTTTTTGGTCGTTTAACACCTGCGATTTGTTAAAATAAATCTGGCAAAAAATGTGGAAATTGAACAGCTAACATAGAAACAAAATGAACAATGGCACTATTTTATGTTCGTCACATTCTGTCTGGTAGCATGGGACAGACATTGCTATAAAACCACAAAAAGCTGCCATGGTTTAGCAAGTCAACGAATATCTCAGGGATTAGTTGTTGCAAGAAATCGCAATGCATACATAGGAGGAGGGAAAGTATGTGAAGGCGACCGACACCAATGCAGCGATCGGAACCTCAAAAGGTGATGGTGCTAAATACGCTGCCTTAACTGCAGTTGCATTCAGCTTATCGGAAGAGGCTGGATCTACAAATAAAGGAGCAGTATTGAGTAGGTGCAAAAGCTTGAATTGCATCACACGGTTCGTAGAATTTTGGAGGAAAGTAGAGAAAGCGGGATGAGGATCTGCATGTTTCAAGCTCCTAGTCGAGAGAATTTCGGCGCATTCGACACATCAATTTTGCGAAGTGACAACCTTTGATTTTGTGGTTAATAATTACTTTAAGGTGCAAAAAGATGTCTGACGGGATTCTGACTGTTCGGATGTGAATCAACGCCTATTCTCGCCAAAAATATCTTTCTCATGATCCTGAACCTTAGAGGTGCAGGGAGATGACATTATTTTGATGCTTACCGCATTAATGCATTAATTTTGAGCGTTTAAAATATATGCGCAAATGCGTCTCCTTTTGCCTCTACAGCTCTTCACATTTCCATTGACGTCTATTGAGGGCGAAACATTTCATCATGCTGAAAGACAAGATTGAATCAAAACTTCGCACACTTTTACTGTCTTCCGAACAAACCAATTCCTTCAGATTGTGCAAATTCCATGCCTGTGGGCGAATAAAGTATTGACGAAAGACTGCTACGTTTCTTCTTCTTGCCTTCACGGTGGTTTTACTCCACATCACTTGAAAGTTGAGTTAGCATGATTTGCATGAAACAATGCTTGTCCGCTTTTACTTTCGCTCTGCAGTCGCAATTCTTGCTATGAGGATTGTAAAATACGAGGATCTCGTAGTGTATTTCGGGATGGGAGTCTTCCAGTTCTTTAATAAGGCTCTGGCAGACTGAACTTTAAAGAGATTTTGACTGACCAAAGTGGTCAGAAGATCATGAAATGAAGCATCGGTGATGTACTTCATCAAGGAGAAGAATAGAAAGGAAAGTGCAAGTGGCTAGTGAGGTAGATTTGCGGGAAAAAATGACTTGAATAATAAATAAGGGTTTTTTCCATTAAAAAAAAACAGTGACACACGAAACTGCGTTAACCACTCAAGAATGTTTCTCATGGATCCACAACTGGGCCGAAAGGCAAAAATGGGACGGAAAGGGATGAATTGACCTATTTCCACCAATCAGCTAATAGGGTGAATACTTTTGGCGCTGATAAACATTTTGCCATTTGCATCCCCCACTTTCCCCCCTCAATTTGCGCCCATCGCTCATGGTTTTCACAATTTGGAATAGGCTGTTACCGATTTAAAGAAAGAGTGACTTAAAACAAGTCCTTCCTAATACTCTTCGCACCTTCGGAATGAATAGCTGAATAAGTGAACTGCTTTCTAAACACTTCATCTATTCCGAGACGTGAACTGGCTAAGAAACTTTTGTGGTTAAAGTCAGTAGCTATACAGGTTGACAATGCGTGTAAATGACTTATATTTTTAATTAATAATGACAATTTGCGGGTGATGGAGGTAAACTTACCCTTCTTGCCAACCAAGATTGGCTCTCCTATAGGACTACTAGCAGTGGCTCAGTCTACTAGTAAAGTGGGACCTTCGAAAGCAAAAGTGCCCCCCAGTTGAGGGTTAACAAGGGTTTCAGTATTTTTCCATGCATCTTTGAAGAAGGGATTTGAGTTTACCGACGTCAAATTATTGCATCAGCCATAGCTGACAGAAATTTTAGCTTAGGAAAGGAAACGCTCCCCATTTTAAGAGGAGACGTTTAATGTTGCTTAATTGGTATCGGTACATAACGACAAGCTACGGTGGAGAGAAGAAGAAAAACAGGAAAGTCTAACAAGCCGTGAGAGAGAGAGGAAAAGGTATTTATTGTCACTGCACTTTGGATCGCATGTCAGTCAATCGTAAACATTAGAGTGACATTCCACGGTCCAGAATGCATGTACTCCTTTAGGCAAATAATGATTCCTGAAATCTGCGGCGA
>UYWX01020612.1:19012-31412 GCA_900622495.1 Hydatigera taeniaeformis | reverse complement strand
GACTCGTGGGTGCTTTCTTGTAGTACAGAATATGTAGTGATGGCTGGCGCGCGAGATGTACTAAGGAGGGCGTCCGAGAACGTTACTCAAAGAAGAGAGGGGTAGTGTAATGCTTTGTGATGGAAACCACCTGACGTTTGGCGTCACTTTAGAATTTATCTGGCCCTTGTAAACGTGGGCCTTCCTTCAGGCCATGCTCAGGCATACCCACGTTGCCCTATTCGGAATACATGTATTCAGCTTCACTTACTGCCTTCTTTCACTTGGTGGGAAGTCTCAAGATGCAACTCTTATGCTTGATTCCTTTAGTAGTTGCCTGTCCCTTGTACACGTGGGGTGGCTTTTGGGTTATGTCTAGGCCTATTTGCTCTGTTCTCTTAAGAAAACTTTTCTACAGTCTGATGTATTGCCTTCTATAATATATACCAGTTTTTTAAGTCTAATTTTATATGTGAGAGGCGGGAACTTATCGGGAACGTAAATCTTGTGCGTGAAGCCGGTGTGGAGCCTCCCTGTGATCGATATCTCCCACTCACCTCATCTGTATCCCATTTCTCATCCTTCCTAATAGCAATGCCCAGTAAGTCGTCTATAACCAACTTCCTCTTGAAGTTTGACCAGAGCGTAGACAGGCAGTTCCTACACCTTTTTCTAGTATATAAGAAGTCTTGGGATGCTTTAACAAAAACGACTAGATACGGCTTAATGGGAAGGGAACAATTTACTCATATCAATATAGCAATATGAAATGGGTGTGAAACGAATAACTCAGCCATAATGACGTGAGGCCGATGCATTATATCTATTAATGAGGAAGATATGTTAGCTTTAGAGAAAGCCTATTTTTTATTCATCCTTGATGTTCTTTATTTGTGGCATGTTATTGGACCTCCTGTTTTGGAGACACGGCTGCACATTCTAGTTGTCAGGAAGAACAATGTCCTGTCGTATAGTAAATAATAATAATATGGTATAAAAAAGTATGGAAATTTCTCATAAAGGCTCAGATATAACTAAGCTGGCTTATAACACGCTTGGGAGTAGGCGGCGAATTTAGGAAGCGGCGTCTGTACTATTTTAGCTGGAATTCAGTTAAGACTTGCTCCATTATGAAGGCGTTTTTAACTTTGCGTCGTTTTTGTACAACAATGCCATGTTTTTGTCACGTTCGTTACATCTTGCCTAACTCACTTAACTGGTATCCCGGACATATACAAAAAGGTCTCAAGGATATCTCTTCTCGTTTGACTGAGACTGATATAATCATAGAGCTTCATGATTCTCGCATCCCGTTGACTGGGCGCTGTCAATTCTTAAAAGAAGTCGGCCAGGTGTGTTAGCTTATGAAATAGCTATTTCAGGACATGGACAATGTTGGTTACTTTTTTATTTGACATAGTTCTTTTCATTCTTTCCTTCACTTTTTTAGATTCGTCCGCATATATTAGTATTGACGAAGACAGACCTTTCGGAGCCAGTCGACGACTTTGCCAAATACAGGGAGCTTATCGATGAGGACCCTTCCTGTGGTCCGATGTATCATCCGCCAGCAGAAGTCTTCTATACAAACCTTAAACACCCAGAGCGGCAAAAGCGCTTTCTGCGTAGAATTCTTACAAAGTAAATCAAGTGTCTGCATCCGCAAACACTCATCAGTCCTACCACCATTTTTTGATCAAGTCTCGCTCTAATTCACGTTTATTACAGGCTATCTGAACTGGCACCTCGTTGGTCTGAGTCCAAATCGTCCTTAACGCACGAGTTCACTGACGATGTTAGTGGTGCAGAAGCTCCGTTTGGCTCTCCACGTTACGTCAACGCGATGGTAGTGGGACTTCCTAATTGCGGTAAAAGTAGTTTCATCAATGCATTGCGCGGCTTCGCATCTCCTATGCGCTGTCGGAGGGCAGCAGTGGGAGTAGGGAAGAATGCTGGACTGACGCGTATCGTTGGAGGTCCAATAGTGATTGCACGAGACTTCCCCGTGGCTTCGAGTAGTGGGACTACACGCGAGCTCTGCACTCTTCGTTTGGTCGATACACCTGGCATCTTGGAGCCGAGAGCTCGAACTCTTTGCGGTCAGCTCAGCCTGGGTATTTGCGGAGCACTGGATTGGAATGCAGTGGATAAGAGTAGGTTAGTTGTTCATTTATCTTGTCGCCACTGCAGGAACAAGAGCCTTGCTTAGAAACCCTTAAATAGTTCTTTATTTAATAGATTGAAACTCTTACCTTCTGATTACTTTGTATTCAAACAATTTTGAAAACACTCCTCTTTAAATAAACGTGAGTAATTGAATTTGCGCCCATATTTAACATAATCTTTTCCCTTTGTTGCACTATTTTGCTAGTTCCAGCAGCTCTGACTTTGTTTATGTAGCTGCTGATTACGGTGTTGAGCAGTGCAAAGTTACTGCCTGTGTATTTGGTCATGTGCGGCCTCCTTTTGAATTTGACCTCCCTTTGAAAATGTCTGCTATTTTCGGGAAGTAAAATGCGTTGATAAGGCATTTCACTCCACCATGAAATTTGGGTCTTACATTGTAGGGGTTAATTTATGCCAAAGGTTTAAACTAGTTGACGTGATCAACTCCTGATATCGGTAAGGTATTTGGATCGCAGGACATTAATCTACGATGTATTAACTATTGATTTAGCAATAGTAACGGAAACTAACTTTACATGTTAATTTCCGACTTTGATATTTGTGCAATGCAGTTTAGACTACCTCAGATCACATAGTATTTCAGTTCTCTGTAAATCTTTGCGTGATGTTACTTCCATGTGGATCGAGATCATTAAGTAGTAAGTAGACGCAGCTTTTGATACTATAATTGTGAGAACCTCACAATTCACTATCTCTGCAAAAGAAAATAGGCGCATCATTATTGTTTGGGTCTGTTTCTTGTTTCACTCATATTTCAGTAACCGGTCACAACTTATGCCATTTAAATTGTATCAGCTCAGCTGGAGTCGATGGCTAAATGTCTTCGTGTCCACTCACCATTTTTCGGAATGAGACTACACTCTCCTCAGTGAACGATCATTCTTCTATGAATGAGTAATCAATGCTAGAGACCTCCAAGCTTTTCAGACAGTCAAGGGCGCACACTCTTCTATGGTGTCGTTTTGACACGTCTATCGAATCGTTTTTAAGGGCTGCTAGTGTTATTTGTCTGTGCTTGTAGTTCTCCTCGCGGACTACCTCCTCTTCTGTCTGAACTCGCACTCCAACTATCAATACGTGGTTACTTTCGGGCTGCCCGAACCGACAAAGCGAGTGGATAAGTTGTTAGCATGGGTGGCAGCGCGACGCCATCTAATTCGACCTCTTCGTCACGAACATCGCCGCTCCTCGGAAGAAGTCGGGGACACCCCCCAAACAAAATCTGTAGGAAAGCCTGATTTTGACGCGGCGGCGACACATTTTCTACGAGCTTTCAACGATGGTGCTCTGGGAAGACTCACCATTCTTCCGGCTGATGAGGCCTACGCTAAACCTTGGTTTGTTCCTGCAACCTCCTCCAACCTGTGTAAATCAAACAAATAAAGTTTTCTTCGCTAGTGTTTTGGACGTCTTCTGGTTTTGGAGATTGTGACCTCTGAGAAGTGGGGCGATGGTAAATACACCATCCTTTTCTAGGTAGACATGGAAGAGGTTTCAGCATCAAAAGCTGCAAGTCCTAATTGGAACGACTTCTTGAAGAAGAAAGAACAGTTTGCGAACCTGCCTATACCTCAGGATTGGAAGGGCTGGTTCGCCTATAAGTTCATTGAGGTAGGTTGTGTAGAGAATATCCCACCTATGAATTCAACCGATTTTCTTTGCTATTTAGTTTCCCATAAGGTGGCCTATGACACCAAGGTGTATGAAAACTGAACTTTTTTGTTGCGGAAATTTCAGATCTGATTATGACTTACTCAGGGTATATCAGCTGCCAAATTTTCCTACCATTTTGCTCAAATCAACTGTGGTCTTACTGGTCACATGGTTGATGCTCGAGAGATCTTCCACAAATCAAATTATTAAACGAGTTTCCTTCTATCTAAGTGGTCCCTCTTCGCTGTGGAGGATCCCTGGGGCTTCACCTCAACTATCCTGATCCTTGTGACACCGCTCTTTTTCCTAAGCGCTATCTGCTCGTACAAGTTGGCTAAGATCCTGGAGAAGGAGGAGGAGGATAAGAAGCGCAAAGCACGCAAAGTCAATGCAGCACGGGCGGCTGCGCATCGGCACCCAAAGGCGGACTAGGTAAGGCCATTTATGCGTATATATGTCCAACACTCGCAATCAGTGGCTGTATCTCTTCAAGCAATGTAGGCTGCAACTCATTTAGCTTCTTGTTTAGGCTCGCACTATTTTTAAGGTCAAAAATCGGCATTTGTGGTTTTGCAAAGATTAGACCTGATTTAGTCTTTTTCAAAGAAATCGAGCAATAAACCTTGTTAGAAGTATCCGAAACGCTGAAAGATTTCGAAATCGGAACATCTTAAGACTGGATAGCCCAAGAGAAGGGCAAATAAATAATATTATCGTGGTACCCTCACAATTGTCTGGTACAGCAGTAGAATAAGTTTTTTATTTCAAAGAAAACTGTCAGTCTTTCCAGTTTGGTCTTACGCAGGCAAGGCGCTAACGAAAAGAACAGTTTCACCTCAAATTGGCAATTGTAGCTCGTCTCCTTTGCCGCTTATTCTTCTTGATCTTTGGGGAAAAGACTTGATATCTTATTGGGTGTGGAGAATCTGTCTGCCTAAGGATTTTGCTTAGGCGGTAGGGAATCGTAGCAGTTTGGTGAGAACTGGAAATCGTCGCACAAATGAGAACAAAAACAACAATCTAACCCCTTCAGCATACTTTTACGGTGCGAGTACAGACTTCCCTTTAATCGGCTTTCGACTTCGACGTCCAATGGCGGAGACATTCAAAAGCTACGATAGGCGTATAAAAATACCTATTTGGCATTTAGACGAGATGACATCGAAACAGTGTAGAGATGATGTGGCAACGCCTCTATTGGGCGTGGGTGTGATGCGATATTTCACAAATAAGTGTTACTGTATGCTGCACAAGGTCCTGCTTTGTTCTCCAAGGATAAGCAATATTTTCTTTTTAGATCTGAGATGAAGCGGTGCTCAAATGTATTTTTTTCCAGTTCTACTCTTCACATCACCCTTTTCAAAGATTCCCACTTCATCACCTTTTTACTGAATGTTTTGGACTGCGACGACTTTGCTACCATGACTTTTAATGCACGTGTTTTCATTAATAAAATCCTTCGGCTTCGAACATAATCTCTTTTTCAACTCGTATGCAACCAGATGATTTTTGAACTATTTTGAAACCTACTGAGTAAGCTAAGATGGTTTGAACCAGTAGATCAGAGGCTGGACTGCCTAAGCATCAGCTGTAGTTGTTTCGTCAGTCAGAGAGCAGAAACTGTCGCATTAGTAGAATCCCCTTGATGACTGCGAGGGAGCTGTGGAAAGTGTTTTGCCAAACTATCAGAGCTGATCGACTAACCAGCTTGTCATAAGCATTGTCTTTCGTGTTTAAGAGCTCATTAAGTTATCGAACACCAGTAACTATCAGCAATTTGAGTCAACAGATCTTCAAGTGCCCCAGGAATGGTTAAAATACCATCTTACTGATCTATGATAAGTTAAACTCTATTTTAGTAGCCAAAGCTGCACTTTGAAGCGAAATCTGAGAAGGACCTTACATTGCCGCCGAACGTATCTACAGACACATTGGTATTACATACAGCTAATCTGCAATGTTCTCGTAATACCTTTTCACATAGTCTTTTACTGTCTTCACATTCGCTGGCGGTGGCCAAAGCATATGACGCCGAGTACACTGTGTCTGATGAATCCATACAGCCCATTGGGCCCCCGACATCCGATTATAATCAGCATAGTTGCGAAAGATGATGCGTGAGACACGCCAACGAGTCTTGCAGCCACGACGACGTGAGGTCACCACACAACGAGTCATTATGCGCGTCCAGCAGCTATCTCGTGGCAAAGAGTGCAACTGCAAAGAAGCGGTATCCTAAAATGGAAATGACTCCTTTGAAAGGGATTGAAAGGCATGTAAAGTGCATGAAATCTGAACGTACACGCAAGTCCTTAGGAAGGAGAGGGTTCTTTCGAATAGCGTTGAGTCGAATGCGGAGAGGTGAAAAGTAAGCAGCTATTATTCGACGCTTATAGTCGCGAACCATTCGAGCATCTTGAAAACCATGTCGAACTAAGGAATAAAGCACTAGAAGATAATGAAGACCCCACTTTTGCGGTTGCGGTAGGGGGGAAAGTCGACAAGTTCCTCTTTCAGCAACTTTTCATGTTCGGGACTGCTATGATGTGGTGGAGTGACGTACGGCTCATATCTGTGTTGATGCATAATCTTCTGTGGAATAGACGGTGGAAGGTGTAGTTTGCGGACCATAAGGGATGGAACATATGCAAGTGACGTACTCAGTCGACAGGCAGCAAGCATCGAAGAGATTCGCCACAAACCGGACATCCCGTGTAGCTGTATAATGAAAGGTGAGAGAAGAAAATTAAGCCAATTGCCAACCCGTGAATGCCTCAAAATTTGTGTTTTAAAACAATAAAAGGGGCACAGTGCCCAAATCCAATAATAATAACATTGGGCACTATAAATGTTCAAGAACTGTGCAATCCTAAAACGCCTAAAGTAGAAAAAGGCTTCAGTTGTGGGATCTCAGATAAATGGATGGGTATAAAAATTATAGAAATACCACCGTAATTTTGTTAAAGAACAGCAGGTATATCGCGTGAATAGCGTACGACTCACAAGGCAACGCCAAGAAGACTGCTACTCAGGAAGTCTGATATACAATTAACAGAAGACAGCAATACCCTGCAGACGTAAATTTTGTAATTTTACAGAGAAATATGCAAGTAACCACCTGGGTTACTTGCGTCAAAAAAGGAGTGACGAAAAACGCGCCAAAAAGCCAGCAATGCCTTGTTGCAGTGCATCATGGGTCTGTATTTTTTTCGTAAATAGAATTAATCAATTTGATTAGTGATTGTAATCCTAAATTTTAACTTGGTTGGATTCAGCATAGCCTATGTTGGGACTTTGACATGGATTAAGCTGTTGCCGAAACAGGTGCATTTCAAAAGTTATCTACCTTCGCTCCACTTTAGACCATTACCCAAATGAAAGTAGTTGAATTGAAATTAATTTATGGCTTTTAATGCTGGTTTTGAATCGTATAGCAAAGTCTGACCCCTGCATTTTAAGTCGTTTACTTAATTGCTATAGTAAGCCGATATATGGAGGCTAATGATGTATTTCCGTACATCAAACGGATGCCTCATGGTATATCACGGGATATAGCTGCAATAGCGGAGCCTTCGGTACACAGGTCCGCAAAAATAAATAGCATAAGTGCACCATTATCCAAACCTTCTTATTCAGCATTTATAGTCCTCGCTTGTCTAAATAACGGCTCATTTTCTAGCAAGACTAGCACTGTCCGGCCTTGCATGCTGTATTATTCATGTCGTCTGATGAATTTATCATGTTAACTTCTTATACTTCTTAATCACGCGCTAATAACATTGTAAAATCAATGCGCGTTCCACATTCATGGTGGGATTGGCCACCCGAATCCTGTTGGTCGCTTGTCCTTCGCCTCAACGACCATGTCTTGCCACCTTCCCATTGGCCTGTTGGTTAAACACGACTGAGGCAGTCCTGAAAATGGCTTTCACTGTGTGACAAATGTCTCACATAGCAGGGTAAGTGTTATGCACACTATTCAGATGCTCTAAATTTTGGAGATGAGGGATTTTGCTCAAACTACTAATAAATGGATAAGCTACACTTTGGGAACGGGTTTATTCTACAATATTTTAGATTCCAAATTTAAAAAACAATGCAACAAGGCCCTCAGGGAAGAACTTGTTGCGCATTGTTTTGCCGGTCTCTGAAATCTGAGTTCAGCTGGAAATCGTTCAGTTTGCAACACCCAGATCCAATACAGCTATCTTTCTCGCAGGTAATTAGTTAACTTTTTAAGTCTTCGCGTTACGAAATAGATCTTAGCATTACAGGAAATGCACACAAAAATGGGCGTCAAGAGGTTACAAAGTCGTATAATTTAAGCATTACCCAAAATTGTCGGCCAAAACAATGATAATCGAGATCACCAGATGTGTTTTCTTTGAAAACATCGCAAATGGGAGAAATCGGACCATTGTCTTAATGCTAGTCATTCTTCTAACACTTTACACTAAAGAGGTTCCATTGTACCTTCTCCGATTTGGTTGATTTCTGGACCAAAGCGGTAGCCATAAGCCCCACTTGAGGTCATGGAAACCTCCATTAATCGATTGGGAATAATAAATTGCAACTGCTCAAAACATCCCTGAAGCTGGCAGTGTTTCAAAATACTTCGAAAATCAAATGCGATTCTTTAAGTGCATTTAGGGCATCCACGGGAGTGAAGCAGTAGCAGTCGAGTTTCGAAATGTTCCAAATAAATTTGCTGTTCCAGGCAAATTATCTATGCTGACTTTGAAAAGCTTTATGATGAACTGATTTGATGCAATGGAAGGACCTTTATTTTTGCGTTAAATAAATCTCGTTCAGGAGTTAATTAACGTTAGCAGGTCCTCTTTGCATAAGCAGGAGAAAATTCAACATGATGAAGGTTGTTGAAATAAAGGCACAAACTGGGGACGCATGTGAAGTGCTTTAGATTATGCTCCAACTAGGCTGTACGGTAGAGTGATAAATTAGTCCATGGACGAAGACTCGCTTCCCAGAAGCAGCAATGTCTCATTTGAGAGTGTAGTGTGTTCCCCATGTGAAGAGCAAAAGTAGCGAGTTTCAAGTCTACTTTGTTTCACCGATAGGTTGCATTCAAATAGACTTTGTTCTGTTGCCTTATGCTGGGTTCCAGTCTTTACCATCTAAAGAAAGACATTTGTTAACCATAATTACAAAATAGACACATTTTTGTCCTTCAGTGGCAATGGATGGATGGAGCCTTTTACATCTCTTTCCGGTTCGTCATAGCAACAGCTCTCGTTACATGGCTGGGTTGTGAAATCCCATTCGAGCTTCGTCAATTTCGAGACAAGCCCATGTTTCTCTGGTTCACCTATGCCACTGAATGGGCATTCATTATCCTCACCCTTACCTCAGTTGGATTCGCTGCCTTCTGCATCAACTGCAGGCTAAATGAAGGTAATGCTCATTCCCTAGTCAACAGGTGATTGTAGGTTGCACAAACTCGGTGGTTGGTGATAGGATCCTCTGGTTCTTCTTCGTAATTTCCGCCAACGCAATGGTAACAACATCGGGCATCTATTGGATTGCATTTTGGGATCGCGATTACGGTGAGGACGTTTGCAAGCGTAGTGCTGGGGAATGAAGGAAGTCACTGGCAGTCTACAGACTCCATATTAGTTGATTAAGTCACCAAAATCGGGCTTCGAGTTAAATTTAAACGTTGATCTCCAAACTAGGTATTAGTTGATTGAGGAAAGACAAGTGCAATGTATGATAGAACAATCTATGTGCATTCTTTATTTTTGATGCCTTGGCTGCTATTTCATATATTCTGCCGACCCATATGTAATTTTTGATCCCATATTGCTTTATTTGACAATGACAACGCCATAATCACTGCTGTATCGGCATCCCTATTGCTCCTTCCCTTTCCTTCGGATGAATTGAGTGTAAGGGATTTGGTTACGCTGAGACGGGAGCTTAACGGAGTATTTCGACGGGGAGGAGGGTTTGAAGTAAGATGAAACAATGGGTTGGCTGTGTCTGAGTTTCAGCATCACACCTTCATCGCTAGTTCATTTCATGTTAATCATATGCGCGTGTTTTCATAATCTGCCTTAAGAGCAATTTATTCTGGTCCAAAATGGTATCCATACTGCTTTATTTTAAAGAGTCCATGTTGCTATTTTTGCGCATAACTTTCTGCCCTTCTAAAGATGCTAATAGGGGCAACTAGTGAAGCAGAATCCTATCACAAGCATAAAAACTGGATTTGGGATTTTGTTTGCAACTTCCTAATCATGACTCTGAGAAGAATGGGCGTATTTCATGGACTAAAAGATTCCTTCACTCGTCTTTTAGAAGGAGCAAAGCGTCTTCCGTAAGAAATTGTGCTAGAGGCTTGCTGAATGACACCTTGCATTTGCCAAGCATATATCCTACAAAAGCTATGTTTCAGATGTTTGCAGAGAATTCATAAACCTCCTTCGATATTGCTGCTCTCCAAGGACTTACTGACTCCTCCATAAACGATACTAATCGAATGAAGAGAGCAGAAGGATATTACATTATTTTATGCAGTTCTTCTGTCTCTCTCGTTTAGCCTACTTCTTTAAACTGACTTCCAAACTGAAGCACTCAATTCCAGCCCTCCTCGTCATCGTCGACGTGTTCATCAATAACCTTCCAATGCGGCTGGTACATTGTGTCTACACCCTCGTAGTAGGGATTTTGTATGGGCTCTTCACATACATTTACTGGCTATCTGGAAGTGGAGGATTCACTGGCAACGGTATTATCTATCCCATTCTCAATTGGAACAGACCTGGATTTGCGATTGGTGCATGCGTTTTAGCTCTTCTTTTCTGTTGTTTCATTCAAGTGAGTTCTTAATCTGAACAAACAAAACGATTTTATCGGAAAGGTAGCGCACCCAAACGGTGCAGAACACTCGTCCATCCATTATATTATGCATTTTAAATCCCCCTCCCACTCCAAACAGGTGTTTCTCTATCTCCTCTACTTCACTCGCACCTACCTGAGCTACCTTGTTGGAGGGCGGGGTGTACAGACTTTCCGGCTCCTCTGTCCAGAAGGCAGTGACGAAAGTCACTTGTTAGCTCGAGAGGCCTCGGACGCCTTTGAAAATGACAGGGCGACAAGCACAGCTAAATCCTACTCCAGTTTGGAGTGAGGCCACCACTGTTGTGTCTCCAACTTTTGCGTTGACATACGTTATTCGAAACTTTCTCTCCACCAAATAAAGTACATTTGGCTATCCTTTATATTAATGTTACTCATGCAATCGTAGTTGCTTTAATTGGTAGAAAATGAACACTTCCTTCAGAAGAAGAACATTGCATTCGCTGTGGGTCAAATGGATCATGTCTAGTATTCAAACTTGAACAAATAATCCCAATAATGCAAAAATAAGAAATTACTTGAAAGTATATTTCAAGGCATCATCAATTGTTGTACGTGTTATGTAAATGGACTCACCTACAGCCGTTATGAAGAGATATTGCCTTTCGGTTTCGTCCCTGCCTCACTGACTTAGTTGCTCTGAGTAACAACTTATATATACCTGTAGTAACAAATGGTCATTTGACAAGATTAGCCGTGGAATTGCCTGAGCCATTATTTTCTTCCCGTTCAGTCACACGTGTGATTGAACCAATGAAATCCTCCAAGTCTTCCAACTGTGAGGTCAAACCAGTGCTCTGACACAGCGGCTAGACGATGATGAAACATTCAAGTCTTCTCAGAACGAAAGAAAATACGAGGAAATGAATGGATTCACTAAAGCGAATGCAATGCATTGGTTGCTTTGAAACCAGAGGAATTTTGCTGACCATCAACTGTGTATGGGTCATATAAATGAGGTCCTCAATCATCATCATCATCATCATCATTGCTTGGAAGAGGACCATCAGGTTAGATACCGAGGTCTAAGGATGAGGCAATATCATCAATCTTGTTATCCAATTCAAACTTGGAGTGTAAGATTCTCTCGTGAGGAGAACTAATTCAGCCCTATGAGTGGTGGGTTACTAAGACATGTAAGGAAAGTCGAAGAAAGGTTGATTTGTAGAAGAATGCTAATCCATTCTCCTTGTCCCATATCCGATGCTATGGAATTAACCAAAAGACGTGATCTCGTGCATTAGTCATTGAGCGGATGATGAGATGTCAGCGAGTCCACTACACGACTGACATTAAATGAGAATGAAACGGGCCATTTGTGTCTTTGGCACTCGATGCCTTCTCAGATTTTATTCTAGGTCTTCATCGTTGACATCTGGTATCATATACGAAGTCTATATGATGACAAAAGAGCATTTTACACTGCCCACGCATTTCCACTCCTTCTACATAACCTGACACGAAATCTCAAAATGGCCGACGAAGGAGCTTCTTATGGATCCAACATATGGACCCTTCTTTATGGAAGTAGAAACTCCCCTCCGTTCCTTCCTTATCTCAACCTGGACCAATCTCTTTGTGCTGCAGTTTAAAGTAAGAAGAGGGTGAAGAATGAGTGTCACCTATCCCTGTTGCTGAGTTTTAGCCAGCAGTGCAATCTCTACTCGAAGGAATCCCAGTTTTATTGTTATTTAATTTAAAG
>UYWX01020612.1:0-19002 GCA_900622495.1 Hydatigera taeniaeformis | reverse complement strand
CAGTGCAATCTCTACTCGAAGGAATCCCAGTTTTATTGTTATTTAATTTAAAGTTTTTTTTTTAAATTGCGATTCTCGGCAGCCAACGCAATCAATGAGATTGGTCAAAGTTAGCGTTAAAAGTTGATTTGATGAAACAACAACACGACGTTGTGAGACCAACTACGACCTCATTGTCAGGGCAGATCATAACGATATTCACAAAAGTCTAAGCTGCATTGATTGAAATTATGACGATCTCCTTATCAGATCTTTGTCTTTATAAAAAGGCCATAAATGAAGAAGTTGATTCTGCTTAAGCAGCTACTTTCTTCAGCTCAATTTAAGTCACATCCCGACGTTTACTTATAAGCGTTATTGAGAACAGAAAATTTCAGTACAAGCAAGCAGTTCTTGAAACTTATATTTTGTTTGCATGCTAGCATTGACTTGTGAATGGTGGAACCTTCCAACTCACCGATGATTTGGACCCTTCCTCCGACACTGAGTAAGCCCCGAGTGAAATGACCCAAAGTTGACGATAGCGTAAATACAACATTCAAGGAAGATGTGACAAGAGAAGGACTACAATATTGTCAACCATTTGGACTACTCTAGCTTAAGGTTAATGCTAAAAGCTCCTTGTCCGTTACTTAAACGGCGGTAAGTAGTGCGCTCTTCCTCCCGCATACCTTGAGCTTGTTGCGGTTTCTGCAAGGACCCAGAGCGTCGCATAAGTTTAAAAGACTGATGCATTGATGCAGGGACAGGGAACAGCTTAATTTAAATAAATAAAGCATCAGCTGTATCACATTAACGCCCGTGCTGCATTTGCAATTTTATCTATGGAGAACAGCGATGCGCTCATTGCCACAGTTCCGACAGCTAAAATAACTGGCCAATAGGTGCTGTCACTTGAGTCTCCTAGTTGATGAGGTTTCTAATGATTGCGAAATGTGGAGGCAGATAAGGAAGAGGCGATAGTTTCTGTTGCTGATAGTTGAGAGTTTTGTAGCGAAGTGTCGAGCTGCCTATTGGCTGCACTGGGCTCGGAGTACCCCATTCAACTCTCCTTCTTTAACCATTAATAAGAGTACTGAAATAAATTAAAGTACCTCTCTGACCCATAAATGCCCGAGATGTAGTAGAATAGTTGGTGACTAAGTGAGTCAGTCCTGCTGAATGGGAGGTAAGAGAGTAAGTGATTAAGCGCTCATAAGGACTATTATCACATCGTTATTGAGGGGTTTACCTAGTCTTAACGAGAAATTAAGGTTAATTGGGTTTGCTTAGGGGTTAAAGTGCATAGCTTTCACGATCAAGAGGGAATATGAAAGCGACAGCATTGGCCTCTCTTTCACGTCGTCATCTGATAGCTTCCACTTGACATATTGTGGTGTTAGAGGTCATGCAACCATAGCATCTTCTTGTCGATGGGATGCCGATCCTGCTTCGACATAAGAAAATTTGCCTCTACAGTCGTAAGTACTCATCTCTTAGCAGGTAAAGGACTGTGACATCCAAATGCACGGCACACCCATCGTCGTCTATGCATAACGAGGTGCATCTGCACAGTTTCAGTGCAGCTGATAATGCATTAGTAGTTAAAAAGTCACTACAATATCCTCCCATCGTTATGGGTCAATATGGCGAAAGTCCTGCCAAATAAGACATCGTTCCTTCCTCTCTTAAAAACATTTGTAAAAATCTTATTTAATATAATGAAAACAGATATATTGAAGATTCCAGCTAAATCGAAAACCTAAACTGCTAAAATCGAATCAGCAACGGACATCACAATGTCATTAATAAGAGAAATGATTGACCTCAAATTCGAAAATATGTTTTTGCGTGTGGATAGGTTTAACTGTCTTCTGCTCACCCCAAAATCAGTTTAATGTTGCGTAACCTCAAGTCTCTCCTATTTTCGCATACTTTGTTAATATAAGCCATTTATTTACCCCAATTCGGATATTGCAAACTGCAAAGAGGCCAATCAAGATCAAAAAACCAGAAAATCATTGTGAAGTCATGTGGAAATGAATGCCTAGTGGAGGTAGCGCTAGTGAAGGATGGTGTAGGTTTCGAAGTGAGCGCAACCTTAACTTTGGATTGAAAGGACACACAGAAAACACTTCCATTTTGGGCAGTTGTGTTGAACTTGAGTGCACCACTTTGTTGAAAGTGGACGATGCAGCGTGTGCATGACGATTCTGTTAAATGCAACCGATTAGTACCCTATATGTTGATGAGACTTTGTAACTCATGCAACCCCGGTTACCGATGCTGATGCCCCTGTAAACCCTAAAAAGATTTTCAATAGCAGATGTTTGGTCTCAAAAAAAGCTATAGGGTTGCAACGGAAACTGTGAATAAGCGATCACATTTTGAAGTCTAAAAGGAAGTGGAAAAAATATCGCTGTCTAGGTGGCGCAATTAGTTACATCAAAGAGTGTTTACTAACAACAGATAAGTAACACTCAGCGATGCAGAAACTCTCATTGAGGGTTGTCATCAGTCCCCTGTTTGTCCAAATGTGATGAAAAGGTTAGAGTGAATCGATTGAACAGAGAGGACATAAAAAATAATTTTTTAAGACTAGTTGATCCGAGCACTAAGGTTGGAGATCCCACAGTTTAGGCATAATGCCAAAGAACCAACACTTAACACGGAAGGAGTAGCCCCATGAACTGCGAAATGAACACTTAAACAAACGTTGGATGATATTTTATGGTAAAACAGTAAAAAGAATAAGTTGTAAGTAAAAAACGTGATGAAGGAATTAGGACAGTCCTGTTTACGACAGCACCAAAAAGGTGAGCGGCACCTACTAAGTTAACTGTGCTCACGATTGTAGCAGCTTCAAGTAAACGCCGCCATAAACTTTCTCGATTTCTAGGACTTGAGGGAATAGTCGTAATGAGGCAAATGTTGGTATCTAGAAATAATTCGTTCAATGCTCTACTGCGTAAGCCGAGATCTGAGCTTCGCAAAGAAATGCGACTACGTGGACGCCTGTCCAGTGCGAGTTCAGCTTGATTTCACTCCTTACTCCCTTAAAGAAAATATTTACGAACAGCCCTTGCTGATGATGGCCTTTATACCTCCCGATCAGATGATAATATATCGCTGCGAGCCTTCCTCCGGACAGTAAATACACGCATAAAACTTCAAGAAACCCTCCTTTTCCGCTTGCACGGAACTGTTTTTTGAGTTCTTGATGTAGGTAACTAATAGATGAAGGTACAACACTTCGGGCCTTTGCCAAGACCGTGACAAGTCGGAGTAGGTGCAGAACTACGAGTGGAACTACAGCCTATAGGGGTCGGACTTCCCACCCGGTTCATCAGACACTTTAATGTAAAATAAATTCATTCAACAATTGAAAAAGTCAATTGAAAGACATATCCGCCTATAAAAAGCAGCAAAACAATTAGCAAACTGCAGACCACAACAACCAATTGAGCTGGAAGGGAGTCACTTAAGATGACTTACTGTTGGGTCAAACACAAGAGCCTCACAACGTGATTGATCAAAACTAATACCATACCACTCCCTCGGTAAAGTGCATTCTTTTCGTGCTTTTAGGCGGACCAACGGCAGATTCAACTGTATAAAGTACGCAGTGGTGAAAGCAATGAAACAGGACGAAACTCAACAAAGTTATTGCTCATTTTGCCCTTTTCACTGTTTTAATACCCGAGCCACCAAAAGTGCATTCCTACCGATCGAGCAGGACCCACTGAGACTTCTTGAACCGCTGACGTCGGTAGAGCGTTTTCAAATTATCAGATTAACTAACAGTTATTGGTCTCAAGCATCTGTGTAGACCTCATACCCATGGTAAGTAGGTAGATGTTCCTTCCGTAAGGAGCATTAAGACTATGGTGGCTCGCCAATGAGACCGAGGAGCAAATGTCGTCCCAATAAATCCAGTGCTAGATTGCGCCCCACAACTTGATGCAGTGGCGATTTACAAAGAGAGAGTCACTGAAACCGTCACATTAAGGCACGGATGATGCCAGTCACAGAGCTGAATAGCAATTCTACGCAGGCGACCTCGTTTAAGCGATTCGCAAATGCCTTAACTGTCAAACAAATACCTTTATGGTTAGCAGTTGGAGCGTTAAGTGCACTCAGTGTGGGGTATCATGCTGATCCAGAGCATACAAACCCAATGAAAATAGGATTACATCACAATAGTTTAAGAACAGGGCCGCTACAGGATTGTAAGATGGCCCGCATTCATAAAAATTTGGACACCTAAACTAATGCAACTCAAGCCATTAGTCAGGAGGGATATCGAGATTTGTCAATTTGAACCAGAGAGGAATATGTCAGAAAGTGCTACAAGCCATCATCTACTTCCCCGAGCACCAAGCCACTGGTCTCGAGCGTCCAGCACCAATCCAATACCGAGGAGGACTCTTAACTTACCTCTTACCTATCAACACAAAAAAGGAGTCAAACAACCGCAATCTTTAATCATGGAAACAAAACTTGCTTAAATAATTGGAATACTTTGCGATCAGTTTGAAGCCTGTTTAAAAAAGAGGGGCCAATGAAAGTATAAATCACAATGAACATTCCTATTAACGTTAAACACTGTGGTGACAAGTTAATATGTACAAGAGAAATACCATCAGCCAATGGAATTTCGGGGGGGTGAGACAGGAGGAAAGGACGGAAGGTGGGGAAGTATAAAAAAGAAGCTTGCAAGCCAATCAACGTGTTTGTGGCTCCAATAATGACCATTTCCATCCATTGTCCTTTATCAAGTGAGCCAACTCAATAATGTACTTTCCTTCTTTGTACTTTTGACTTGGCTCGTAGGCTTCCTCGTATTTCCAGCCCAGATAGGTGTCACAACACTCGCAATAGATGTCAGCAACCAAATGAAGACCTAAAGTGAATCAAAACGATTACTTATGCATAACAGAGGTGTTCAAACCCCCTCCCCCCTCCCAACATAGCCTAGTCGGGTCTACACTGGCTTAGCTGGTTTGACACTGAAGTAACGCCTGCGGATGCGTAAGGACCCCGACGATGCTAAATTTTACCTAGTCGCTAATTTGTCTGCCAAAATGAACTGAAAACAACAAAAAGAGCCAGCGCACGGAGCTCTAACAGAACTACTTATACCGCAGTCAGCCACTAGATTGATCAGCCTTCCCTCCACACGACGCAAACTAACTGCTGTCCTCGTATTTTGTCCCATTAGCACAGAGCGCGAGGGAGAATGTGGACCCCCAATATCTACGGCCGTCACCGCCATCTTGAGGACATGGTAGCCAGGTCATAGCCCTTTTTAGGCTAACTTCCAGGGGTATTGCAAGCTCCCAGGAAGAGGCAACTCAAAATTAAAAAAGCTTTGACTTGATAAGACTAACATGAAAATCCGTAGAGTAGGGACAAAAGAGAGCCTGAATAACGCAGAAAGTGGGAAAAGTAGGCGACGATTGTGTTCCCTTCTTTAGCTGATGGCCGACGCAAGCACCGCAAGCATGTCGAAGCACCATCAAGCAAGAGTACCAAGCAATAGTGGAGTAGTGTGCCGGCATACAGAATGATGTGAGAAAGCTGTCTAATACACAATGTCAGGTTTTTCATTGATCATGGTGACGGTAGAATCCTCACAGCTGGTGAGCAACCAGGCCGGAGAGGAGTCATATCCAAAACATCAAGGGGCTGTTAATCTACCATCCGAAATGTGAACATGAGGACCACCACAGAGGCAGTAAAGGCGGATTTCATTAGCGGGGATAAAAACGCAGCAACGGATA
The DNA here is from genome assembly GCA_900622495.1 of Hydatigera taeniaeformis. NCBI lineage: Eukaryota > Metazoa > Platyhelminthes > Cestoda > Cyclophyllidea > Taeniidae > Hydatigera > Hydatigera taeniaeformis. Next base: position 13,240 of record UYWX01020612.1, on the reverse strand, counting down.
GCTCACAACCTAACAAGCAACTTCATTGGTAGGACAACTCTTTGCCGGTTCCGCCTCCTTTCTAAATCATTTCGAAGGCTTTGTCGGTTGAATCATCAATGTGTAGAGCGGCATAAGGTAGCCCAGTTAGGGTGATGAAAGACGCATACTCTAAGAGGGAACCATAACACAGGAAAACCAGCATTCTTCTTTTTCATTACCTGTAAGAATTGCCAAGAATTATCAGCAGCCACCGATTAGAAGGTAAAGTACTACGCAGTCGAGACAATGTACAATACCTCACCATGTGACACCGCAAAACCTAGCGGAGAAGGAGGGTAGCACATCACTATTAACCTCATACCCACCACCACCGTGCTTATCAGTGATATATTTTGCATGCCCTTGATGTCACCTTTGCCACAATACGATTGTCTCTTTCTGCCATAACACCTAACATTGGACAGGTTAAATAGAGACAGAGGGTGACTATGACTAGGTGCTGTATTTTTGCAACAAGAGAAGAAATTTTGCAACCAGGCTGCCTCTCTTACGGGAGGGATTAAAAACAGTGCTGATAGAGGCTCGAGCCAGTCTAGCAATATAATAGGCTCTACCGCAGGTGCTTTAACCCACCTCACCCCTTCACTGGGGATAAATTAATAAGGTGAACGACCAAATGGTGCAGATTGGTTCCATTCAACAGATTGATGTAGCTCACGCCAATCAAATTCCCCAAAACCATTGTTTTAAACCACTCGAAAAAAAGCCAGAGCTCCTTTGTCGCAGTATATAAGCCAGGAGGCTTTTACGTGAAACGACTAAACATTTTAACTTTTAAGAGAACAAAGTGAACAATGTTTTATCCAACACAATTGCCAGTGTGAAAGATGGAGTAGAAGATGGAGTTAACGCTCTTCCCTCCATTCGTCCATCAATTCATTCATCTACTAGTTTGCCATTCTTCTCTGCGACTACTACATTCGCATTCAAGTAGCGTCGAGTCAGAGAATTAAGAATGCAAATAAGTCAACTTTTGCTTCTTTAATAAATTCTTTAGTTAACCTTACTTTTGTTAACAGCGTTCATTTAATTCTTGAAAGGCTGGGAAATCCGTGGCCATGACGAAAGTGCTCCGCTTCAGCAGGTTGGTGAGCTTAAAGTGATACAAAACTTCATATCCGCTTTCCTAAGATTTGAGAGAGCAGCATCGTCAAAAGGCAAATCAACTTGACCCAACTACATCAGAATCGAAGAGAATACAACCCTAACCCCACATTACTGAGGTCAATGAGTCCACCTCTTCCTTGTAGAAGTATGCTAATGATAGGAGTGAGTAGCCAGATGGAAAAGAAGTGCAAAACCATGGAATGCCTTGCGTAATGGAAAAAGACAAATGGTTTGCACCAATCGTGACGTCGTTGCCTCGGATTGAATAACGACTTATGCAAGTGAGGTTGACGCCCAACTATCTAGCGCCGCCACTGTCAGCATCCTCATCGCCATCACCACCACTGACCGATCCAATTGGATGTCACCTGTAATTGGCTTAAACAACTCACTTAAACCTCAGGCAGAGTTTTTCGACACTTTTACGTCGCCACTTTATCTCAAACAGAAAGGAGACCCCTTTATTCGCTCCAAACATGTGGAGGTTCCACTGATGGTTACTTGAAAGCGATAGGTGAATACTTCCTCAACCCGTGGAATTTCATTTGAATATTTTCTCTCCTCTTTTCGTTCCCATCATAAATAAACGAATGAAGAGCATATTTACGACCCTCTGCCATGCAGGTGAATGTATAATTAAAGTTGCCCTTATGAGCGGGTAGAGATAAAATCCTGCGATAAATCAGTTACCTTAAGTAATAACTATCACCACATCTTGAAACGAAAAAAACAGTGAAGCGATGGGGTGCTAAAAGGTGTACACGATATCGTGTTTCCACGCCATGGTGCAGGAGAGCGATCGTTGGAGGTCAAAAGGGGAGGGCAGACGCCACCGCTGTTACGGAGGCAGTAACCACAATTTGCGACGTAGCGCTTCGACCTGTGACGCAGTCACGGCGATGACACAAGAAACGGTGCTGTCAAGCCCCAGGGCCAGTACGTCTTCATGTTGGAGAGATGTTACCTCTGAAGTCACTACCTCATCTTCCAATCCAAATGTCAGTAGAAGACATCACGAAGCAACCATAACTTGTCTAAGAGGAAGGCTTTCAGGATCAATTCAGCAACAGAGAAGAGAAAATCAAATATGCACCAGAAGAATAGTTAAAAATGGTTATAGTACCATTCTACAAACTATAACTATATGACTTTGTGCTTATAATGGATGACCCTGTTTAAGTAGTACGATGGGAGAAGCTTATGCAAACGTGTAAGAATAAGCGCGAAGTGGCCACTTCACTAGACAATCAGGAGGCCGCACTCATAGCAGCAGCACAACTGTGCGACTTGCCCGACAAGTGTGGCTCTGACCTAAGATTCACACCCACATGGAACAAATCAATAGTTCCTAAATTCACGCCAAAATAAGCGAAGTTTGACGTCAAAGTAGTCCCACATTTGCCATAAAGAATGCCACCGCACTCACCAGAGCCCACCACTTAGGCAGCCAATAGGATGAGGGTGTGGCAAAAAGTAGGCATAGTACTTTTAGATAAGATCAGGCCTTTTATGGTCAAAGAAACGACTTTATGTCGGTCCACTTGGAGAGCCGCTAGCACAATAATGTCCCTATTTAACCCATAAAAGGAACAAGGCAACTAGTAACAAAAAACTGTGGAAGCAAAGCAGAACGATTCGGAACAACTATATACTGGGGAAAAAACATGAGACTGATATGGGATGTCTAATAATCATCTGCATTTTACCACCCGACCTAGAAGTGGGCAGCCCGGTCTTAATCATAGCTTCTTGCATACCCTCCAATGGACAGTGAATGCCGCTGTATAGAGCGGCGCAATAGGGCGAAACATGTAGGATGAAGAGAAGAAGAGCAAGAAATCTGACCAAAACATCCTACGAAGGCACACAATGCAAGTCCCTAAGCAGTCTTTTGAGAACAGCAAACAGTCCCACTCCTTACTGACCGCTTTGACTGTTTCGGATGAGTAAACCTTCTTCACCTTTTAACACAGCCTTCAGAACCTTGAATTACTTCGAGTAGGTAAGGTCAGGCTTAGCTGTAACGGTGTGACCCTCGGAGGGTGATCACAATCTGATGCAGGCCATTGCATGCATGCAAATGACAAAGAGTGATCTGGGAAATGAAGTCGGGGCGATGTCTGGTAGCTGGGCCGTTCGGTGAGATGATCGCTTGTTCAGCCAACTATAGAGGGTAGAGACATTTCCTGTCACTTGTCAGCTTACCAGCAAGATTTTCTCTCCTTTGTACATAGTGAAGAAGAGCGTTACAGCGTCTGGTAATCAAAACGTTTAACAAAGGCATCCTTCCGACAGGACACTTTCCAAGGGATGAGACGGCAGGTTGGAGACTAAGTCGTAACACTTATTTTATAAAAGACAATGTAGCATCCCCTTTTTTAAAAAAGTCTTCAAATTAACTGCAACTTATCAAAACGGCCAAAGAAGTTGGATACATGGATAGGTTGCGTCAAACGGCTTATTTGAAAGCCGTCATTGAAGTGGGGAGGGATACAATGTAGCACTTTAAATGTTATCAACAGGTGATCATCTTGTTATGCTCTCTTGTCTATATTGAGGGACAAAAGTCACCAAAGCACTTCCGAATTTAACACTCACTCCAGCCCACGATACGTCCACATTACTAATTCAATGAGACTCCGGGCACAAGAGCCTAACCCCTTCAGTTCGCTCAATTCTCTGCGACGTGGTTGGAGAAGGCTAGCTACGGAGAGGTCAAATTCACAACGTTCATCAACATTTCCAACAATTTTTTGTCAGATAAGAATCCCCAAGATAAGGAGGAGAGCCAAGTACTGTCTAGAAGTAAACAGTTCATAAGTACTGATGTCGTATTGTGGAAACAGAAAACTAATGCAAAGCACAAAAACCTACATGAACTCGGTAACTACTAGAGACCATCTATTGGATTTGAGAAAAGCGTAACATCTAAATTTACGACCTCACGTGATCACAATTTCTACCCTGAAAGTGGGAAAAAGAGCGAAGCAAGTTGGTGAGGGGAGGGGAGTAGGAAAGGGAGAAATAGGATTTTCCTTGAACTACAAAATCGGAGTGTTGGGCGAAATTTGCTCCCTCTTTGGCAAAAAAAAGTTCTGTATGTTAACGTTTCATTCTAACGCACTGTCCACTTCTCCGAATTCAGGAGTGTCCACAAAGCGTCAGGATGTAATCCTATGGCAGGAAGCAAGAAGACCAAATGAATTCAGCCAACAATCAGGCAGCCTCCTCGGAAAGAGATATACCGTGGGTTGCCACCTCAAGATAGCACTAGCACTAGCACCAGCACCAGCCCAATGACGTGAATCAGGTGCTGGAACAGACAGAGGACGTCACATGACACACCATCAGCCGAATAAACGACAAAAAATCAAAAGGGTTAAAAGTGCAGGTCCCTTTGAGTGTCCCGCATTTACGCACAAGCACAATCGCACAGCCTTAAACATGCACCTTTGGGGGTTCCGTCTGCGGACTTTTCCACCGTGATCCAATCACCGAACTCCACAGGGGGATTGGTTAGGGGTTCACACTAAGGAGGAGCCCATTCTTTTCAGAGCCAAAAAAAGGGACTCAATTTTATCCTACTCGACAGGATTCGTTTACTCATACCCCAATCAAGCAATGATGTTTTACCTTGGTCAGAAGGAGAGGAACAGAGCAATTTGGCTGCCACCCTCTCACGTGAAATGAGGGGCATGAGAGGCACGCTACCACACCATGTGCAAGACCATTTTCGGCCTCCTTTTAATGATATTGAAAGGTTTTAACTTTTCAAAACAAGGTTGAAAATGAACTCCCCGGAAAACTTTTTTCGCTAAAAGGCATCGTCAACCTTAAGAACAATAAGAACAACATTATCAATGAATGTGGATTTACCCAGTAGACAACGTTCGCTTCACTTCGCAGGAGGACCAGTTCACCTGACAAGTTCAATGACTAAGAGCTACCTTGGAGAAAACGACTGATCTTACCACACTCAGGCCCCAGTGCAAACCGCTTCAAGAGTAAAAAACGAAGGAGGAAAAAGAATCTTCGACCTTGAAGACAGACAAGACACTACCATCAGTGAATGCGAGGTGACTCATTGAGGACTATGAAGTTAGGCCTCGCAAACACTGGACCAGTCCTCATTGCGAGACGTGGAGCTACGGAGCAGGAGGGCGGAGCCAGTAATGACCACACTTATCTGCCCTTAATTTTAAAGTTATGATTCCAAAATGTGCCGGCAGGTGCACACCAACCATGAGAGTAATGGTAGATCATCTCGCAGACTATTGCAAGATGAGTTTACTTAGAGAGCACAAAAACAGGACAGAAAAGAAACGATGAGAAGGAAGAGATAAAAAGCGCCACACAAAAAACTTGATGGTTGACATGCGAAAAAGAGGATGGGACTTGACCTCAAAACATGAATCAGTCATTTGGACTGCCGAAACTGTGATGCGCCTTTGATACACCGCAGTGAGAAAAAACGCAGAGGTAAGCGTCGCACAGACTGAGCATGCAGGTTTCTCATTTGACCTTTCAGACTTCACTAACCAAAATGCGAGATACAAAGGCGGCAAAAAGGAGAGGCGACACAATCAAACATCCCAATAATCTGCTTGAAGCCTGAGCTTAGAAGAAATAGACAGCCGAGGTCGCAAGGATTCTCTTCCACCCAAATAAAAGGAGTGGGGTGGGAGGACATAATCGAAAGAAGTTATTGCCATAATCTACCTAAAGATTGGCAATAAAACGCCAAGTCTGGGCAACACGTAGCATTTCTGCACAAAGAAAAGCTCGTGCCCAGTGGATACCGATGCTGGTAGAGCTGATTGCAGAATGGTTCCGAAGCCCACAGATCACGCCATTGGCAGAACTCTGGCCCTTAAATGACTTCCAATCGTGGTTAGATTCCTCATGACAAGTTCATGCAAATATAGACTCACCAGTTAGGAGAAGTCGTTCCTCCGGTTTACCACAGGAGACGTTGACAACCGCTTCAAAAAGATATGCACGACCTTGTGTACCTTGGAATGATTTGGAGATGAGATCCTCATGCCTAGCCAAATGGGCTCGACAATGGATGCAGCTATATGTGCGTTCATCAACAACATTAGCATCTGGTGAGTCCGTTCCATTGCTGGAACTGGTACTTGAGCTACTGCAACGACTTGTACCGCCACCATTTACACCTAAGTAGACTTGAAACGTCTTCACCATGCCGCCACCTGGCGAGAAGAGATACAAATAACACGAATTTGTGTATTGACTCGTGCACAAAGAAAACTACGAAAGAGCGATACATGAGACACCGCAAGCGATCGGGAGAGAAATCGAACTACGCTGGTCAAAAAACAACCGATAGACTAGACTCAGCGCCTTTTGGACAGTGTTGAAAGCTGAAAGGGACAAAATCTACTATTTTCAAGGAGCGAACAAAAATGGACAAAAATGCTTTCGCTCTTGAGACTGAAGTACCACAATGAAAGGAGAAATTCAACAGAACTACGTTATTTGTCATGAAGGCTTGCATTAGCATTTCTGACGCCTTCAATTAGGCGACAAGGAGAAAGAGACAATAACAAACTCAATCTGTTAAAAAATTCCTCAATTCTCAAACGCGAAAGGAGAAAATGTTTGATGCTAAGAGTCTGAACCGGACAGGTGATATTGGAGTGAAAGAAGGGAATTGTGAGAAAAATGTGAAGTACCGATAGCTTCATCGTTCAAAAGAGACAAGAGCCGAAAATTACCTACCGTACAATGAAAACAAGCTCGTAAGGCAAGGCCAAGAAAAGAGATGACCACAACCTCCAACAGTCCGATGCCACGCGAGTGCCTTATGACAGATATAGTGAAAAATGTCCACGAAAAAAACAACACAAAACCTGTAACAACATTCTACGCCGCAAAAGAAAATAAGTACATGGTGAAGCGATGCCTCAGGGATATACCTAGCTGTTTATACAACCTAGTTTTTAGACAGACAAAAAAATCAGATGGAAGCACAATATCCAAGGTTATGCTTTCCCCTACGAATTTTCAAATCACGGAAGATTCTCACGGAAGCCGAGTAAAAAGGCATTTCAATGAGGTGGTGGAATTAATCAAACGTGTGAAAGCCCAGTACGGCCGGAAGGCCTAAGACTACATACTATTTAGCTTGCTAGAGAAGTTCACGCAAATCTAGAATAACCAGATGCTAACAACTATCAAGAACCGCGCCTTACCCCGATGCAACTGCGTCAGCTGATAAGGCGAGAGGTCGAGACGCGCGCGACGAACGACCTCAGAACGTAGATCATTTAAAGATCACACACATGTTCAAGAATTCGAATTTATTTTATTTTGAAAGTTAGTTATTTTTATTTAAATTGCTGTTTAAGATCAAGTGAAGATTAAAAGGAAGTAGTCAACCTTTGCGCCTAAATTGATACAAAAGCAGTGGTTTCGAGTCAATGGATTTTTACGGCATCTAAGTACCTCGTGATATTCAAAGGCCTAAAACAATGTTTATTGGCAATTTTTTGCAGCAAGCGACCTCTTGATAGTTTGAAGAAAGTATTAAGTTAGGCTGAATACATGTGTAATAAGGCGAGAAAATTAAGCCTGTGCATGGCCCGAGGACCAGCCCACGCATACGAAGGTCAGACATCAGGTGACTGATTTAACAATGAATGACACTAATTTTCGCTAAAAGGTCCTAGGCCTTTCGCCTGGCTGGAAGAAGCATTGGACATGACTGATGCTTATATTCAGACAGAAATTGTAGAAGCATGGCAATGGCTGTGCTCAAATGCCAGATGACAAGGCGGAAGCGAGATGGCCGCCAAGCTGACCAAAATTCGTACAAGTAGTTGCACATGTAATGCTTTGTTTATGTTTATAGAGGTCATCTTAGGATTTGTCTGACCCTTCCACTCGTGGGCTGGCCTTCGGGCCATGCGCAGGAAATTTGCTATGTTCTCTTTGGAATACACGCATACGGCTACACTTACTGTCTCCTTCCACCCTATGGGAAGTCGTGGGACGCTAAAACATAACCATTATTTTACATGGTCTCCTCCTTCTTTTAAACGACTGTCTATCTGCTTCTTGTCATATTCTATTCAGTGCTGCAAGAAAGCCCTCAGCCAACATCAAACATCAAGCGTTATAGGACTGAGAGAACACACTACTCTCTTGTCAGTTTTGACTGAGTGTAGAGATAAGAGGCGCGAATTTAAGCTGGTTAAAAATTGTGCCCATGATTAGGTGTTTGAAACTTGGTCTAAAACGGAATGAATAGCAAGGTAGATGGGACCAGGCGCAATTCCTATGGAAGAAGATCTGGCATAATGTCATCACTAACATCTACTTGGGGGAGCCGTGAATGCAAATGCGATGAAAAACCCTTCCAGTTGTTTAACGGCGTTGTCGCTTGAGTTTTTCTTAGCTTGCCAGTAGTACAAGTGGAGAAGTCAGATGCCAACTCAGACGCCGCTCCCAGCCTTTTGTTGTAGATAGGTAAGTGGTTCTCCTGCCCGAGGTATATTTAACTCATTCACACAGCAGCAATCTGTCTTCATCGGTAAAAGAACTAGCACTGAGATCCTAACACAGTCGAGTATGATCGTCGCTGCCTTTAATATAGTGTCTTAGGGCTTCCCACCACACAGAGTAATGTTTTGAGCATGATTAAGTGCTTATATTCCCGCAGAAAGGGCAGAAGCGAGTCTATGGTCATTCTTAAAAGCCACCCAACCAAGCAAAAGCAAGATGACCTCCAAAATGATCACTATCTATACAGGTTGCCACATAAACAAAGTATTATTCCTAAAGTCCTTATTTTTTCGTATAAGTTAAACATTTACCCTTTGCATTTGTCGATTCTTTATCTGTGTGTTTTAGTGGTAACAATGATCTTGGGGTATTATTAATGTTTAATAACTGCATTTTATGCTTCCATTATAAGTTTGCCACAAAAGTTCCTTCACAGTCTCCTGTGTCTGGCTATCCTGTGAATATACAATATGGCCGTGTTAAGCCTACCTACTTCTCTTGCTGCTAATGGGAGTTGTTTTCTCCACCTCTACTCTTAATGTTCCCTTCAATATATGTTGGTGTAAAGTTTCCCGTTAATCGACGTTTTTTATAGTATTACTTCTCTTACAGAGCTGGTTGGAACAGCATCGCCTGCTGCGTTTCTCTGTTTTCTTATATCTTTGTTTCGAAATACAGTAAGGCTGGGGCTTGAAAACAAATGCACTACGAAGCACACAGTGTTAAAGGAGTATTATAGCGATTCTTCCTCTTGATACAAGATGAGCTAATAGTGCCTTCCCCGGAGTCACTCAAGTTTAGGTAGAGGATGTGGAGTAATAAATCCCTTCCTAGGATACGGGAGAGACCGTTCCATTCTCAAATTATATTTTGATGATCGCATCTATGGGCATAATTCTTGTAACTCTAGTAATTTTATGGGACAAACACAAAAGATCCCACCTTTTGCGTCTTGACCTCTGCTTCTCTTCTGTGTTGTGCGGCCTGATACCTTTGGGGTTTCTTAAATGCCTCAGTTTATAGTTTGCATTTAAAATAATTAGTGAAGCCACTGTCATGTAGAATAAATGAGAACGATCTTAACTTCGTTCACTGCCAAATGGCTTTGCGATGACCTAAAACAAAACGATGGACATCATTTCGGCTAAGAGCAATCATATCCGTCGTACTGGTTGCTGCCGCCATCCTAAAGCAAGTGTTCGGCTTCAAGCAACCACGCAGTCCTATCGATTACACCTTTCAAACGCTCCCTTGTCAGGTGCGTTTTCCGAACCTCACAGATTTTACATGAGATTTTCATACAGGTACTTGTAATTACCACGTTAGCATAGATTTTTTTGATTTTTTTGTCTATTTTGGAAGTTTACGGAATCACTGTTTAATAGAACTGAAAGCCTTTTCGTTTGAAACATCGCATATTCTGTGTTAAGAAATCATCCGTTGATTTCGCTGACCTAGAGCTAAGAAATCGGTCCGTCAAATTGGTGATATACACGAACCGCAACTAATAAGCTCACATATTACTAAAAACCAGCAATTAGTAGGGTATTAAATAATAACGTTGTCTAGGTGGTATGCCCAGTCGGCGGGATCAAGTACGGAAGTCCGATTCACGTAAAAGTGGAAAAAGTGACCAGGATCAATCGGATCCGGAAGAACAGCCTCAAAAATCTCAGAGAGGCTCGGTAAAACAAAAGAACCAGCAGCAACGAAGTAATGATAAGGGAAAAGCAGATGACCAAGAGGATGACCCATGTGGAAAACAGCAGCAGAAACAACAACAAGGGTCCAGTCAGCAACATGAAGGGTCCGTTCAGCAAGAAGAAACCGCAAATGAGCTGGATAATTGTGCCAAATGCGGACAGGAGACCAGCGCTGGTCAAGTTATAACCTTGAATGGTCGTAAGTGGCATCCGGAATGCTTCACCTGTGGTGGGTGTTGCGTGGTACTCGCAAAGGTGTCCTTCTTTCTTGATGGTGAAAAAATCTACTGTCAAAGTTGCTGGGCGAGGAATGTCAAGAGCAATTGTTCGGTGAGTTTTAATGCACTCCCCTTACGGGGATCCATTAAAAATTCTTCTGTCACCTGTCATAAAATGGCCAGCTGACAGAAATTGTGGGATATGCATTGTTAAGCACAATTCCTGCGTCAAGTGATAGTTCTAAGTGCTTTAAGTGCTCATCTGAAAGAGCGAATTATGTTTTTTTTGTTTGGAAGTCCTTTTTCCTTCTAGGCTATTGCCCTTATTTCCAAAACTCTTGGTCTCCAAAAGATATTCCTTCTACCAAAAAGCGTGAATTTTTAGGGTACACTTATGAACTTAATTTTTCTTTAGGACTTCACTTAGTAGTTTCCACCATCGCAATTCCAACCATTAGAAGTGCAGCTTGATAAAACTGCTTTCATGTGATCTGATCCGCTAGCACGACATAGTTCACTGATCCGACTTTAAAAAATAGTAAACACTAATTTGTTGTCTACTTACTATATAAATCGTTGGTCATCAGTTCAGTAAGGTAAGACTAGGGGATTAAAAAGTGTACTTTTGCCCTTTTCGCTCTTCTCCGTAGCGATGCGATGGTGAAATCACACCAGACTCCACGGTTGTCAACTTCGGCGTCCGACGCTTCCATAAGGCCTGCTTTATCTGTTCGAGGTGCCGGTGCGACTTGGCCGGACTGCAATTCTGTATTAAGGGAAACCAATTCACCTGCCAGCAATGCATGTAAAGCCTCTCTTCCCTTTAGGTCTCTCACCCACGTTTTCTTCATTTATTTGTTTTTTGCCGATTTATCTTCTTCTTCCTTGTCGCGAGATTACTCTTCTAACCTAAGGGTTGCGAGATTGGAGTGAGTACCGTTTTGTTTTTTCACTTTTCTTGTTTCACTGTCTTGAAAGGGAGAAGGAGAGGGCCGTCAACTAGATCCTCTTTACATTAGGCAAACTCATTCGGCCGACATGGCTTCTCAAGGCAAAAATTCGAAAGCAGGGACAGCCCACACGTCACTCGATCGTCGAACGTATTTCATTTGACTTTGCACTAAAAAAGCGGATGGATTATAGAGGGACGAATGAGGAGGGACGTTTCGCCCCAAGTCAATAAAATACTGGCAGATTGGTAGGAAAAATGATAGTCTTGTCAGTTTTGTCGGACCATTATCAAGGTAAAGCAACAGGGACAGATTCAGATGTGACGGTAGGTTAAAGATTGCACTCTGATGATAGTACCAGTAAGGAAAATTTGTTTGAAAGTCTAATCTAGCCCGTCATGGTTATTGCCCTGACTGGGCCTGCTGAGTTGTAAAAAACGAAGGAGGCAAACGTAAACACCATTGTCCACAACAACGGGTTTAGACTTTCCACGCGCATATTTGGATACTTTTCTTTCTTAAGCCAACCTAGAAGCACAGCTGCATTGCGATGATAAACTTACACGAGGGCAAAAGCGTGCGTCCATGCGGTTGGAAATTAGCTTGAACTTTGGCGCATCGACATAAAAACTTACTCATAATGGCATTTCATAATTTGGTGCTATCGCTGCTTTATAAAAGCATACATTTTTGCTTGATGCTCTGAAGAATAACATTTTTAACAGGTCAGTACAATTTGCCTCCTAAACGTCTTAACGTTAATCGTGACAAGGTCTTCGGAAGACTCACAAATCAGCAGTTGTTCTCCAGTACTGTGGAGTCACAAGTAGCCGAAGTAATGGCAAGAGGGCATTCTATTTATTGTAATGAGTAGCAAAATGGAAGGCAGTACCACAAAACGAGAGTGCCTTCACAGTGTTCAACATGCTTATATCAAGCGCAAAACTACCACACACATGCAATGTAAAAAAGACGGACCTTGTTCTTTACCTCCTAACATAGGCCCTGGTCAGACACGAGACAGGGCGGACATGTAACTACGTGTTCACCAATACAAATACCAAAGTCGAGTACCACAACACCTCCAAATGTCAAATTGGGAAAGGAGCTGAGGTAAATGGAAGGGGATGTCATAGTCTTTGGTAAAATAAATACGTACTCGTTAATGTCTCATACCAAATCGGCCAATGAACTTCCAGGCAGCATACTTTAGTTTTGCATTCCTACTAGAACATTTACAGCTTTTTGAAAAGCATTCATTTTTTTGCTTAATTAAATGCTTTACGGGACGCACCCTTCTCTTCAGTTTCAAAAACTGATCAGTCGCTAAAACCGCCTAGGGTTAGGGCTGTCGAATGATTCATACTTTGGAATGTTTCACAAACCCCTTGTTTTAGTCTAGTTTGAGAGGTTATCGTAGTGATTAGCCAGTTGAGAGATCCATGAAATTCAGACTGCTTGAAGGACTAAGTGAAGCAAAAATGAGTGGAGTAACGTTCAAGTTAAGTTAGCAATCTAAAAGTTATTTCTCAGGATTACGGCTTCCCTTTAGATACTCAGCAAGCGCGTCGGTTGGGTCCTATTGAATAGCAAGAGGCACCCACTAACGTTATTGCATTGCAAATTATTTTAAGTAGGGATACATAGATGATGGGTAGTTTGAGTGAGTAAGCGACGATCGCAGAATAGAAGG
>UYWX01020611.1:4330-31429 GCA_900622495.1 Hydatigera taeniaeformis | reverse complement strand
ATGGGAAGTCTCGGGTCGTTACACTGGTGACGGCGGGAAGCGAAGCCTACTTTGTTACGACTTCCGTCCTGACGCTCACGGTATGGGATATGTATCCATGGCTCGAAGGGAGCGCATATACTTCGGGCAGCAGACTCTCTGAATTCGTCACAACAGAAGAGCCGGGAATGTTGCCTGCATTTGGCTCCACCCTATTCCCGTGTACCGCAGACAAGCTATTGGTAACTGTGATGATGTGATGACAGCCGCTAACCATCTGGAAAAGTTTCACTTCAGAGTTCCCTCGCCACATTCGTGCATAGGTGTCGGAGATGGCACTATACCGGATCTCTTTCCATTCAGGACTGTTTAATTTTGATATCTCTGCTAAACATCCTTTTTCAACCAAGTTTCCAACCCCTAGTCCTGAACACAATGGATGGTCAGCAGTTATGCACGATCCTGATTCCTATCCTCAGACCGAACGTAGCCTCAAATCCGGTTGAAGGTGCTGGGAAGTTTAAATACAGTCCTTCAGTCTCATGGTGGCTGACGACTGGTGCAACTGGGTTGTGAGCGTTTCCTTGCAGTGGTGAAATGGTGAGATGGCTGGCGCAGCAGGTTTATCGAAGGGAGCGCTGGGGACGACGCTCAAATTAGGGAGGAGCAATGCAATACTGTGGCATTCGTCTTGCGCCCAATCTCTTCTTCGCTCCCTTGAATGGATGGAATCAGCCCAACGTAATGCATTCTTTTACGTGGTGAGAAGTCTAGAGTGGTCTGCAGCGTATCATCTTTGCGAACTTTTGTCTATGAATATAGGACTAAAGGCATATAGTTAGAATATGGTAATTACGCTCATTCTTACGCTACATCGTCATGACATCTACTTTACACACGTGGTCGTTTTAATTGGAGTTTGTATATATTTGCCTACAGAGAACCTTAAGCCGTTGCGCTAAATGCAATTAACTGAAGTCTCAAAGGAAAAAATTTTAGGCGCGTAGATTTTTTGAAGACAATAGAATGTGTATTATCTAAGCATTAAAATTTTTTATTTAAACCTCTTTGAATTGCAAACAATTTCAAAGTATGTAACGCCGTTTTTGCAGTAAAGATGCTAAATTTTATTACAGCTAGCTTTTAAAAGCTTGGTTTTATGTTTAATGAAAAGTAATTTTGTATTGCTTTGACTTTTACTTGACTGTGCATAAGTCGCGCAATCCAAGGCAGTGTTCTCTCCGTCTTCGGAATGCATTTCTTAAACATTATTAGAGATGAAATATGTGCAGCTGGTTTGGATGGAATTCCGATAGCTCACCTTTGGAAAGTTTTGGAGGAACCCATAGTTAACTTTCCTCTGACGATTGATGCAGACGCTAAGGAATTTTTGTGGGACAAAATCAAACGTTTTAAGAACTTTGAATTTTACGTTCGGACCAAGGATCCCCCTCCTTACGTATTCTTCGATAGATTTGAAAATTTTGATGATATATCGCATGACACTGCTGTGAGTTAACTTTGATTTCCGATAACTTTGACATAGCCCCCCGTTCTTGAGAGGAAATTGTATCCTGTGAAAGCAGAGAATGTGTATGGCTCATGCGCGGATTTCGAGACTCGTCATTGTGTTAGTTCCGAAATATTGGCGGAAGATTTTACGTACGGCAGAGCTTTTAAGAGGTGGGGCTCTTTGGAATCTTATTTTGTTCAGATGGGGTGATAGACTTGTGGTTGTTGCCTCTCAGCCCCTTCGTACCTTGTTTCTCACTGGATCTGAAACTCTGCACTCTTCGATTAATGCGAAGCTGTATCGGATTTTGGAGCTGGTTGCGAAGTATATCCTCTTCAGCTGTTTATGTTCCACTTTTTAGGTCGAGGTACAACGGCATTCCCATTTCTGGGCATGACGGTATACTATCCTACGGTGAATCTTCCTCGACCGTTTTTTACATTCGCAAGCTATTCAGTGCTGATGGATTAATCAAGTCTCAAGTACGTTGGCAACGCGTTTTTTCATATTCATTTCAGCCCTTCATAACACATGATTCCTCGCGAAAAAATATGCGACGGACTACATTGCTTCATAGTTTTCGATTCTTTCGACCACTGACTTACCCTCTAGCAATAGTCATGGAGAAAATTTCTAGACTACTCTCCGAGACACCCTCCAAAATGATGCTGCCCTATACCATGCGTCAGGTGCTTCTTCTACATTGGAAATGATTCCTTTTCTTTTGGCTGTACTCCAGAAATAACTTTATTTTTCCACCAGAGGTTTAACATGGGGCGGCGCTCCTTTATGCGGATTGTCAAGTTTGGTGTGCAACAGGGATGTCTCAAGGTCATTCATGTGCCCTTTGGGACTGCATGCGCTCTAATTAATGGTTCGGATGATGACTCGGGAGAGGTATGTGCAGAAATGCTTCGCAAAGAAGCTATAGAGCTGAGTATTCTCGATTCATCTCAGTCAGCCTCATCCTTACCCGAACCCACTGGCCGACGTTATATACGAGAAGCAGCGGTCATATACCTGCATCACCCATTTGATATTGAAAAGTATATGATCGAAGCCCACATTAATCGAGGCAGTCGGCCGGATTCTGTTGTATCTCTGCTCGGAGAAACCCACACTGAAAACACCGTGGTGCTGGACGAGTCCCTTTTCGGAGATGGGGAGGGATTAGCCACGGTAGAAGAAAGCGATGTATTTGCCTATGCTCCATATTGTGGGTTTCTCTTCTAGCCTTGTCGTTGGTGCTTACTCCGCATCAGCTTTATCATTTGCCTTTCTCTTTAGATGCGCCTCGAATCAATGGTGAGGAGTCATTCTGTGTGCAGATTTGCCGATTTTTGTGCGAATCTGAGGAGAAGCCCAATTCTCAACTGGCCGTGCACTTCAACACTTCGCACAAACTCGTCTCCAGATATGCGGATGCTCTTGCTGGTGTGGGAAAATTGATCACATCCAAGGTTTCAATGGGAACGACGTTTTCCTTAGTGCAAGTTGCTTTTCTGGGCGAACTCTTCTGCAATTCCTGTAGTAGTCACCGTCTTTTACCCGTTTCAGTCGTCGGTACACCACTGAAAAGGAGTCAATGGAGTTGCGACAGGCGCAGAAAGGTTTAATGTTTTTTACATCGCTAATATTTCGTTGAATCTCGATTCGTTCGTAATGTTTGCCTCGCTTTTCAGATTCTAAGGTCGCTGATCTAATTTCATTTCGTGAGTTATTCGTTTTTTGTTTCTTCATAAGGCACTTTTTTGATACTATCCTTTATTTTTATGTTAACACCTGTCCAGTAAAACTACTTGGTCGACTTGCTATGCTACAGCGAAGTTTTTTTGAACCGTTGCATGACTTTTTTGTGTTATTTTGCCATTTATCGGACATCTATACCTCTATTCGTTGGGGTCGACAGTACTGCAATTTCACATTTTACCTACCGACAAATCACTTAATAGTTTAGCTTCGAATTGTACTCACTGTATCAAAACATTTATTTGAAACAATTTGAATGGATTCATAGTTTTTATGGTTTTGTGTCTTTAAGAAACCACATTGTTTCCTCGAGGAAAGGTATTTGTTTTTTATTATCTCGCCGTTTGGTGCTTCCACACACACATTTGTCTTTCTTGGTTTAAAGCCTTATGTAATTAAGTTTACTCACTGAACCGCTGCCCTTTTGACGGAATTGAGGTGATGCATCGTTCAGTCGATACCTCATTATTGGCAGTGGTTTAGCCTACTACGAAGTTATCACCGACATAACTCTGATTTTGTTTTCATCTTCCCCCATTTCTACCAACCGTTCGGTTTGATAGAGGATCTCCGTTTTAAGTAATGATGCGGATCAGTTTGATGTGTAATGAGCACCTCATTTATTGATTATGACACTAATGCAGGCATCACTGACCAAGCGATGACCTTACTATTCATTTATACACATGTTTTGGTAAGCCTTGGTGCCTAATATTCGAATGACTGGAAGGTAGACTCCAAAATTCTGGTAAATTTAATAGCCGCCGAAGGATATTCAAAACATCGGCCATGTAAAGCCCTTTCTGTGCTATTTTTCTGGTTTTTTTTACTTATTCTTCACTTTATACGTGTAGACAACCAGCGTCAACAGCGGAAGCTCTTCATTTTGGAAAGCTTGGAAGCTCGCAAGGTTTTCCCCTCTCTCCTTGACCTGCGTGCACGCATTTGGGCTCACGAGGAAGCGAAGGGACTCAAGGGTCGGATGGATCGTAAGTCCCTGGGTCGCATCATCGACGATTTGGTGCGGGAAAAGCGAATCAAGTTTATTGATATGGAAATTGTGGGCCAACGCCATGACGGATCGCCACGAAAGGTCGATGTGCGTTACCTGTTCACTATTTTCCGTAGCTGTGAGGAAAGGGTTGGTGTCTATTTGCTTTTCATGCAGTAAATAGCCGTTTTTCATTCATCGCCCTACGGAACTACTAATCCATTCTGGCTGTTATGCGTCCAACACGCTGAATATTGACAGCTTTGAATACCTCCCGAGGTTTTGAGCTGACAGCCACCACCATTGGTAATGTCACTGGCAGGCATAATTGTATTCCTAATTTTAACACTATTAAAAAGAATTTACTACGCCTGAGCATCTTATCACAATACAGTTATTGGCGTGTCCTGTGGGTACGCTCTTTCGCAAAGTTGTGTATCTCTGCTGCATGCATGCATCACCACTGTCGGCTGCTCTCTTAGCTGGACTTGTTCTTGCATATTCATCTATCAGTTTGCTTTGATACCTCCAATCTATTCCTATCATCGTGAGTTGCACTTGGATCTTGGTATAAGGTTAGGCATTCAACTATACCAAAATCGTTTTTCTTGCTTTCCAATTCCATTTTTTACCCTTAACAGCTGTTATCACAGTAAAACTAGTGCCTGGGTGACAGCGTTAGTGTGATTTCATTCGCGAGCGGTATTGTGACTGTTTCCGTCCTTCGATGTCATCCTCCTTATTGTTGGCATTTGAAGTCTAGGAAACCACTGCCCAGTTGCTAGGAGAGAGCAGATCATTCTTATGAATTCATTCGAACCCTGGTATTGATCCCCAACGTAGGCAATGTTTGTGTAGGGTTGCTGCCACTAGTTCAACCATCTGCTGACTTTCTTCCCCATTATAGCTCAGACTCGTTTGCCACCCAAGCGTCGAAACTGACTCACCTGAACTGGTCGATTGTTTGATTGCGGAGAAGAAGCGTTACACACTCTCGCCTCGCCCCTGCGGTGCTCTTAGACCCGAGGAGGCCCTTGTCACTGCCGAAGATGATGAAAATCAGGAAGCTCTCTCCACTACCGCCAACGTCTCTGTTGATCTTGCACTTACTAAGAGGGTTTGTTTCCTCGGGCTTCATTTCCGATTGAATCTGGTAACAGTGATGCTGTTGACTACTTTACTGCTTTGGTCCTTCAGGATCTGGAACTCATTCGTCTACCGGACCGAAATGTCTCAAAATTGAGGAGGCGGTGCCTTTTACACAAATTTCTTTTTTACCTCCTTAACGAGCTGCCGGCTGACGCTCAGGCGATCCCCACTTCGGTCAGCTTAACTTTACTCTTGACGACTACGCCTTGTCTTCTCTCAGCTTGTAATTCTTAATCTTTCTTCTAGCCCGAACCCTGGGCCTGCGTTTACAATACGGAATCAGTCACGTACCGCTATGTGCCGCCTGTTCCTCGAAATGCTGCTGGTAATTCGTTTTTTTTCAAATGAAAGATATGTCTACGTTTATTTTGTGTACTCATTTTCATTCCTTCTCGCTTTTTACAGAGTCATCTTATTTAAATTTATTAAGTAGTGACGTTTTCTCCATCAAGCGGCCTTACCTATAAGGGGTTTTGATTTACATCTCTTTTTCCTAACTTTCGGAGTTGTAAACTCACCCATACGGGTCCCTTTGGTTTTCCCTTGTTCACTCCAAAACCA
This sequence comes from Hydatigera taeniaeformis, assembly GCA_900622495.1. NCBI lineage: Eukaryota > Metazoa > Platyhelminthes > Cestoda > Cyclophyllidea > Taeniidae > Hydatigera > Hydatigera taeniaeformis. Next base: position 25,487 of record UYWX01020611.1, on the reverse strand, counting down.
GCAGAAAAACATGCTCCTTTTTGGTTCACTGCTCCACACGGCGACTTTTGTTTTTAGTGGTTGCATCGAAGTGCGCCTTTTTTGTTTCGCTATTTATCGTCTTACAAAATACTTCCATATTTTGCTTGTCATTGTTCATTTTATTAGCCTTTTCAAGAATAATGAAGTACGTTTTTGTAAACGACGTTGGACCCATTTTAAGCGGTGGTTGTCGTGCTAAGTTGCTCCTTCCTCAGGTGGATATCGGGATACCAAAACCAACAATATTTTGGAGATCGCGTAATCCATCATTAGCCGTCGCTCACCTCACGCGTTGTCCAATAAAACTTTTTAGCCGCTTTTTCTTCCAACTTTCTAGTGCCAGGTTGGGTGACCTTCCATGATGTGATTCAAGCCATGCCACTGGGCCTCTTCCTGGCTCTGGCGGCACCCATCACTGCGCCTCGTCTCCTCCTCCAATGGCTCTCCGTATTGAAGGGTGGAGAATCCAGTTTGCGGGCTGCAATTAAGAGACTACTCAGCCGACAGGTTGAACAGGCCGAAGGCTTTTCTCCTTATCGAGGAAAAGCTTCTGTTGCAGCGGACGCTTTGCGACGATTTGAGCTGTTGCGTACGCCCATGAAGGCCTGTCCGGTGCCTGGTGGTTACACTGGGGGACTCTATACCTGGCTCATGAGTCGGTATAACGTGACGCGAATATATGCAGTCGTGGAACAACTTTCTGGACACGGTCTAGTCACTCTTAACGGTCAATCTATACAGGGTCACTTGCCCATGGTAAACTACACCTTCATTATAATAGGTATTTAATTAAGGAAATTCTTACGTTGACAGCCCAATTATCTCTGAAGACGTTTTTTTGGTTGCCGCTTTTAATGTAGCATTATTTAATGTGTATTTGGCAGATACGGCCCATCCTGCCATACATAAAATTGAAGCAGTTGTCATTACTATCACATGTTCTTCATCGTCACTCTCCTGCCTTGACCGTCACGAACGGCCGTGGAAAGTTTAATCAATTTGGAAAGAGGAGGGATGTTGTTTACTTGCATTTCACCAAAAGTGGTTGTTATTTTCAAATGCAATAGTTGCATCTGTTCGATTTTAAGAAAGAGATAATTGGAGGAGAGAGGCTGAAATCTTTATCGCAATTGCTCTTCGTAGGGACACTAGCCCAAACTAAACCGGCTCCATAACATTATTGTCATGTTTAGTATTGCTTTCAATACCTTCGCGTTTCAATGCTGCCTGAGCGTTCATCTTCATTCGACTTCAATTTATTAGCCTACAGATATTGAAGTAGTTGTCAAAAAGTTTGCTTACTTTTAGTAGGCTCTGAAATCCAGAAGCCTACTTGATTCTTTCATAGAATTCCAACACCGTTATCCCAAGTCGAGTGGAAGTAGGGATGGTCTACTTCCATTCTTGAAGTACATTATAGCCTTAGTAACTTCATGTTACACATCTTTTAAACGATAGTGGCGTTGATTCCAAGTCTTAACAGATTGCTATTACTTCTTGGAAATTAAGCAGTTCAGTGAATTTGTTAACGTTTTGAAAAATCATTTGTTCTGTAAGGTTGCAATTACAAGATTTTATTTTTTTTTCCAAGTTTTTTTTTGTTGCACAGGATTGTGGCAACTAGCTTTGCGTTGGAATGGCTATCCTATGGGCGATTCTAGGCGAAAATAACCATCGTATATGCTTAAAATAGCCGCAATCTGAATACATTTTCTGAATTGAGCATTCTCATACAATTATTTTAGAGGAAAGGTTGAAAAATGATAGTCATAATTCTCTTCCAGGCCAATATTTATCTTCACCGTCGAGCAGCCCTCTTGGATACCCGTTTCGCTTCTCCCGCACATCATATCCTCTCTGATATTTCGGCGTGTCCACCTCCTCTTACCTATGAGTTTCGGACAATATCTGATGTGGACGGCTACTGGTTAAACCTCCGGGCTATCCTCCTCTTCACTCCCTACGGTTTCACTCGGTTTGCGGATCCTAATATTACCCAATTCAAGGACGTCAAAGCTCCCGTTCTCTCTGTTTCCCGTTTGCGTGATATCCTTTCCATCGACGAAGATACATCTAAACCACCTAGTTTACCTTCTCTCATTCCCACAACCCTCAGAAAGCCCTCGGTTGTGGCCAACTCTTCTGCTGTTAATGCGGTTCTTCGCGCGGTCGAAATGGACGAATCAAAGCCAGCTCAATTCATCCTTCGTGGGGTGGGAGGTCTGCACGCCTCGCTATACCTCTTCAAGGCTCCTTTTGAGGAGATAGGCTATGGAACTACGGACCAAGGCCAGTGCACCCAATACACGCCTCAGTATCCCTCACCTAATCTTCAATTGCAGCCGGTGGTGAGAGGTGCCGAATTGAAGGCAATTTTGGGGTCATTTGAGCCTGGGCTGCGTACCGTAGGCGACGGAGCCTTTTGGCCTTGGACGGTACAGATGTTCTTCGGTGAGTAAACTAGCCATTTTTGTGGTTGAAATTCAATTTTTGGAGGGGCGACTGCATTGGTAAAAATTAAAACGAGGAGGCAGTCATCAAATTTGCAGGTTGGGGTGAACCAGATGGTTGACTAGTTTTTCTACTTTACCTAATGTTGCTTTTCGTTATTTTCACAGGTACGGAACCAGTAGTAAAGCTTCAGCCCCCTCCTCTCTTGCCAGCCTGGCTCTTTTCCACACGTGCACGTCGATTTCCCTTCCACATCGCCCAACCAGATAGCAGAGCGGCGTCCGACCCTGAAAATCGACGCCACGTGAAGACGCCACGCCGTCGACGCAGAAAACGACGTCGAGTGACTAGAAACATTGGTGTCTCCAAATCTTCCTCCCCATCGACCACCTCCTCGTCTGATGGAACTGTTACTACTACTACTACTACTACCTCTTCTTCCTCTTCCTTCGAGGACAATTTGCAGAGCTCACCTTTCGAGGAACTCCAACCGATCGTTCGGTCGAGGAAACGACGTTTGCAGAAGAAAACCACAACACCGCACATCCATCGTAGTGCTTGTAGGTGTTCTATACTGGGATGGTTTTCGACAATGGGACGTTTTTTCTAATCTACCTTTTTTGTCCACCCTTTCTCTTCTAGTTGGTCGGCGCATAATCTCGAGCGACAAACGAGCGCGTAAGTGTACGATTTAGTGGGGATTTGCCTTTAATAAGGGTTGCAAACGTTTTATTGATTCGAAGAGGAGGGGTGTTACTGCTCTTATTAATCAAGTGCAGCCTTGTTATCACTATTCACGACTTCTATGGCTAAATATTGCATTTTAAATCAACGTTTATTCTCTCCCATCCTTTCTTTCATTTTACTTAAAAATTTTGAATTTAATTCATTGCTTTTTGATTACGTTGTTTCAGCGTACCATACCTCTCCTTTACTTTTATATTTAGTGGATGAGCGAGACGTCGAGATACGGAACAGTCTGCATGCTAAGCGTGCAAGTTGGAGTAAATTGGAGGATCAAGTGGTAATTCCTCAACTTCAATTTTATCCCTGTTCCTTTCTGTACTTTTTGCTTGGTGGGAACTTTCTTTTGTGTTTCCTCTTTAGCTGCTCACCTGCCGCGTGGCGTCCCTTTTTTTAGTTGGCCACACAAGAGAGTACGTCTGTATTCCCTACGTCATTGTTCGTGACATCCTCCATGAATACTTTCCTTTGGTAAGCTGAATTATTGTCTACTAGATGTTAACTGAAGAATTTTACCTATTTCTTTGTATCGCCTTTTGAGTTTGCTTAGTTGAGATGCCTGGAAGCTGCAGTTCATCGTCCCAAAACTAAAGTTCTAATATACCATCGAGGTTCCTTTTTATTTTTTGGAATGCTTGAAATTTGCTAATTGTACTCTTGTATATTTAAGGGCTAGGGTCATTGAAATAACCAATGTGGTTGACTTTATAGCTACAACTCATCGGGGCTATCAAATTGCTATTTCCTACTGTTTGCATCCGGTTCCCTTAGCGATTAGTTTCATTCCCACTGTGCTCCTTGTCAATCTTTTTGCTCATAAATTCCTCAGGTCACTATCTGGTCTCCTGCTAAATAACTGCTTCTATTTCTGTTGTTTTTCATTGCAGTTTGTCCATGTTCAAAAGCCTTAATAGGCTCTCGAGTTAGTTTTTGATGTCTTGCTCATGGCCGCACTACACTTATAATCGTAATCGAGACATTTTAAAGGGAGCTTGACTATACGTACCAGTAAGGGAGTTATCTGATCGTATAGAGATCCTCTGCCTTCCATTTCTTAGAGTGTAAGTATCTCAGCCTATCTGGTTGGTTGAAATTGGATTGTGTTCTTATGTTCCCAGACATCGTAGAAATTCGCCCTATTTATATGATGCTTTTGTCACGTTATCTCCTTCAAAGGATAGATGGCTTTGATGTATGAATGATTTGATCATTTTCTGAATTTTCTTTTCATCATTGCATTTTATTGTAGCCTTTCTTATTATGTTTAACTATCTGAATCGAAAATTATGGATGCCTCGTGGTCATCTTAATAGGTATTGCGCCTGCATATAAACTTACTAGCCTATATTTTTCCACCTGCATTTTTTGCCAGCGATCTTAGTGTTTTTCCTTTACTATCATTTGTTTCGTTAGTGTTTGATTTCCTCTCGGTATGGATTTGCTACGGTAAGCAGCCACTACTGATGAGGTGGAGTGTTCTACAAAGCCTCCATATTGCTGGTACATCACTCGTCGTTCCCATTTTTTATCCTCATTAGGAGAGCCACGATAAGACAAGTTTGGCTTGCGCTCGGCGACTGAAATTCCTCCTCATGCTTCGCAACGATGAGCGCACCCGGACAGACATTTTGCTCACCAAAGTCTCCAGTGATCCTGAACTTCTGACCAAGGTAAGTTTCCACGTAACTTCTCTCCTCCCTAACCTCTCTCCAAAGGAAAATCGAATTCTTTATTACGAGGTGTTTATCGTGCTCGTGGCTTCGGTATTGTTGTGCCAAGCCTAGAGGCCTTACAAGGTAGATTTACGATGGGTCTACAGAACTGGAAGTTTTATGGCAGAAATTTACATCACTCTCGCGGTTGTTGGATTTCATGGAACTGGAATGACTACGATCTAAATTATTTCCTTATAGTGGGCATTGCATAGTTAATTTTTCCCTTTTGCTCCTTTGGTGATCGTCCTGACCGCTATCAGCCATCACCCTCCTAGTTGAGGCATCGTCACTTCGATTGTAACTAATCGGAAAATGGGAATGAGGATCACATAGTGGTTTTCCACCAGAAAGACAACCAAATACCACCTCTCTACTTGCATATTATTATCGGCATGAGGTCATCTACTTTGTGCTTCTCGGTGTTGAACGATCTTCGGCCATTGTATGTCCACTTAGTTAATTTCATGGGACAGTTTTGCCTCAATGCTTCTCTTCAGCGGGTATGAGGTATTAAGCCAATGTTGGCCATCCTTCTATTTGTTGATAAGTCTCAAATTCTTGTAGCATTGAGTTTGTCCTGATTATAGTTCTATGGACCCATTCAACACGTGCAGCATTAAAACTAAGGGTTTGGTGCTTTTTAATAGCCGTCATAATTTTGTTTGCCTTTTTGTTGGACATTCTATCAATTCTATCACCTTCACTAAATGCACTCGTCTCGGGCTCCTACACCTGATGGCGTGACACTATGAAAGTAATTCCCTCAACAATTTCATAAAACTATAAAATCTAGGGCAGAAGTGAACTTATCTGATGTAGGCACCTATAAGTAGTTTTGTCCTACTCGTTTTTGTTGTAGTGTCTTGTATGTTTGCCTTCCTCTTATTGTTACAGTATGCTTGGCAATCTCTATGCAAGATTGAGAGGTGCATGTGTGTAAAGCGCAGCTCTGTATCAATTGCAGATGTTTGCAATAATTTTATGGTTAATCTCTCTATTTGATCTTCTGAGCACTAGGTCAAAATCTTCCTTAGTACTTACTTTTTTACCTCTTGAGGACCAAATTAAACGAATATGGGATAGCTTTACGATACAGATTTTGAGCGGACAGGAGATTATTACCGCAAACAAAACTTGTGCAGTCTCTCTCCAACCGTTGAGTTATAGTGAACTTTTCGTACTCATTCTTTTGTGGATCATTTTACCATTGTACAGAGACCGATGAATTATTTAACGAAATTGATGCTGTTTTATCGCACTACTATGCTATTTCTCCTACAGAGGAGCAGTGTAATTGGAGTGCTAACAGGCGACAAAACGGTGGGTCTGTTTTTGCTGCGTGATCTTGTAGTACTATTTGAAATGGTTGTGGTAGTTTAATCCCAATTGTTCTTTCTCCCCATCTTTTGATCCTACTTGTGCTTGCGTTTCATTCAGTACAACATCGGAAAAACGGCTTGGATACACCTCTACAACCGCGACGCAAGGCAAGCGCATCAATTGTTCAAGGATTTGGTGCGTCTCATTGTTAGGAATTTTGTTCCTGACCTCTGCAGCCGATGTGGTCACGTTGTAAACAAGTCTCTTGCGATGCGTAAGTTGATTGTTCCATATTTTACCTAGACTCAATTTCGTGCAATTTCTATGCTACTTCCCTTCCTGGCCTATGGTATCCCCTTTTTGCCACGCACCGCCATAATGGGATGTGATTAAGATTTGAATCAGCAGAATATTCATTCATGCCATGAGACCCTTTCCTTTTTGACGACCTTAATATTTGTTTCATTTGGGTGTTTGGTTTCTCGATCCTGCATTGGCAATGAAGGGACTATGGGCTCGGTTTTGAGGGTTAAGTTCAGCCAAATGAGATCTCTTGCCATTGAAAGCGAATTGGTTTCTATTGGGCTGAAATGATTTTTTTATAAGAACGCCATCTTTCTCAGTCAATGAAATAAATCCACTGAAATCTGCCTTTCTCTCTATTGGTAATTGTCAAGGCGATTACAAGATCCGTTTACTCAAGTAATACCAGCATGCTGCTTTTAGATCAGCTTTTACTCTTGCAGAATTTTGCTTTTTCCCTTTTTTTCACGAGATAAATAGTCTTGACTATGCTCATGCAGTTCATGTTTTGAATCATAGTTTGCGATCTTTGTCGATAATTTTACTTCATTTTTTCTCTGCTATATTTACAGCGGGAATGACAGTGGCTGCGGAATCAGAAGCTCAGACGCCCCTGCGCCTTTCTTCCGTCCGCGAGGTGCTTCTGCATCCTCGGGAGGTTCTTCACACCCGCTATGATTTTATCCTTCTCGCTTCCATAAACGACGACCGAGGTCTCCCAGATATTGGACAAAGTAGATCAGCCATCGTGGTGGAGGCTCTGAGAAACCTTTTCCTTGTGAGTTGCTTTATATCTTTATTTCCGATAAGTAGTTTACTTACTTATTTCATTAACGGTTTCCTCCTTCGAAGTACCAGTTATTGAAGTATCGGGAGCATTCACAATTTCCTCCATCATTTTTGAACGTCACTCTGAAAATTAAGAATACGGGTCTCGCCCATGTGCTTCAAAAGGTGTTAATCGGTTTATGATTTCCTCAGTACAATTCGTAAAATTGTATTGCGCTTTCTTACCAATTCCCAGCTTCCGTAGTTTTTCTTCCGATGTTCGGAAAGCAAAAGGACATGTTGGTTACTTATCCCCACACCGTTCATACGTCCAGATGGAAACGCTCCATTTGTGCACACGATCAAATGTAGACGTGATTCTTAGCCTCTTTAAGTCAAATATCTATTTCAACACAGTTTAAATGTCAGTAGGAAAGACTTCATCTTCTGGGATTTAGCTTGGGAAAAATAAGGAGCCTTTCTGATCCTGACTTTGCATAATGTCATTATATTCAATGATAATTGTCTTTAAGTCAGCGTAAATATATGCTTGTCGAATAATAAGTCTTTTATTCCCCTTCCTACCAGGGCTCCATCCGCTTCCGACCTGAAGCATCGCATCCTCACGACCCTGTGCTCTTCAACCGCATCCTCAAACAGTACCCCTATGAGCAGATGAGCGAGGCAGTGAAGTGTCTCGCCTCCACAGATTCGCTTCGCAAACACAAGAGCTCTGAAGTAAGTATGGCAATAAAAATGCATTCAACTAGTCACACTGTTGTCTCGTAGATGTCAGTAGGGTTTTGTAATTTAATAATAATTGATTTCTCGTTCCTTTCAGGACTGTGATCTCAATATTGCTGGCCAATTTCGTGTCAAGACCACTTTGCGGTATGTGGCTGTGAAGCAGCCCCTAGTTCACACCCACTTTTGTGACTATGTATTATTGGTTTACCTTATGTAGCTTTCGTTTTTCGGTTAACTTTAATTGTTCTCTTGGCACCTACCTATTCATTGCAGGCCATCAGATAAATGTATTGACATATTTTCGTCACATGTTGCCCTTAGAATTTCAATACTGTCTTAAGAGTTAGTCAAATCGCGCAAATTGAACTCGCAATTAATCAGTAAAGGTAGAGTTTTTTTTTTGCAAAAAGGATTCGAAAGGTATTTTCTCCTTGATTTCTGTAGGCTCTCTTCTTGGTGCAATGTACAGATGTTCATCTATATTCGCTTCTTCATGGAAACATGGAAATTGTACAAGCAGTTTTCTGAAGAGGCAAGGCGTCTTCGCGGGCGTCAGCGACGTCAGAAAATGAAGGAAGTGGAGGCGTTATCATCAACACCGCAGCCATCACCATCAAGTGAGTGGCTGGTGGCTAAGCATGAGTTTTCAGAACCCACGTCAGGCGGACTAGTGGCGACTTTCATGGAGATGCTTTACAGCAAATCAGTAAGTTGGTTTAAATCTAATGATAATATAGTGGAAAATGAATGGACTAGAGATTGTTCAATCATGTATGACCGGACTGTGGGTGAGGAGGATATGAATCCTGCATGCTAGGTCATGACTGCGGTCAACTCTCACTTCTATGCGCTCCTCTTTGTGATTTTTGATTCTCTATACGTTACGTAGGACTGGTTACGTTTGTAGCCGTCTTGACTACGCCTACTTTTGGAGTACACATCCATGTAAAAACTGATATGCAAACGAAGCAAAACTTTCATTAAGAGGCTGAACGTTTCTTGTCCAGCCACATGGAAGCTATTGATATCTCTATGTTTGTATGAACTCAACGGAATTTGACGAATTGCTGTTGGTCCAAAGTGTTTCATGTCGCAGCCGCATTGTATTTTTTTACGCTTTTTAACCATCACCTACTCACACGAAATTGACCACTAGTAAGGGTCTATGTTGCCTTCAGTTTGGCAATGATTTTGTTTTGGCTAAGGATGTCGGATTTTATGTCAGAGAATTCAAAAGGAGTTTTATTCCTCATTATAGCAGGTGAAATTACGGATTCGATTTGATATGAGCTGCATTAGTATTCTGCGGAAACCCTGTATGTCACTTGGTGAGCTTACTTTTCATTCTTCATATAAAATGCCTACTTATAAAGCATAAATAACTGTTATTGTCTTAATTATCCTAGAGGATCGTAAAAGGCACTTGCAAAGTGGCAGTGAAGAGGAGCACAAGTCCCCTGTTCCCAAGTTGACACGTAAGGGCACTCCACCGCACTTTGGCGAATCGACCCACATTGGGATGACAGTAGCTCTACTAGAGGGTGCAGATGGCTCTAACGCCACCTCAGCCATCACGGAGTCCCTGATGGATGTCCTCCTGGAGAGTGTTGGTGGGGTGGGTGGTCGGACGGTAAAGGGTAAGACTCCGCGAATCGATATTCGTCTCTCACTCAATGGGGGGTCAGTTGAAGCGGTGGCGCCGTCTGCACAAACTCATATCTCTGTGATTGATGGTATGTTATCTACCTTTTATCTTTCACGTTTACATCATCTTGTCAAACCGTATGTTTGTTCGTCGTTGACAGGCGAACCAGAACACAAAAAGATATGTCGTCGTGTTCTGGCAAAGTTTTTTGCACCGCTAAACTGGAATGCAGCTGCTGCGAAGGCGATGGCTGGTGAATCCGGCACCTCTAACTCTACTAATAATGCTTCTGCCAATACTGATGATAAATCTATTCGAGTACTGGACTTCATCTTTGCAGCAGGAGATCTTGGTCGAACGTTGGACCAATTGCAGGTATATTGAAAATTGCGTTTTCCGGATGGATATTACAACCTATGTCCGATTTGTTTAGGATTTATTGAAACTTAGTTGCGCTATTAGCCAAATGCCTTTGGGTTTGCTTTGAACGTGTTTACCATCATCATCACCTTAATCACTTTAAACAGTCTCAAATTTCCTTGGTTCCGATGAGGTTTTTAAAATACATTCAGAAGCACATCGTAAAACTATCTGGAAATGCATTCTTTGGTAAATTAGTTTTTTTATGATTTGATCGGTTGTTGGTTTGTCAAACGGATTTTCGTGTTTATAGGACAGATTTTCGGATTCTAAGATGACGAGTCACATTGTGCGTCGCCTTTTGGACGATCAAAAGGTACTTTCATCTTTTTGTTTAGGTATTAATGGTCCATTTCATGCAAAACTTATGCATAAGTCGTATCAATTTCAAATTCATTTTCTTCGAGCTCTTGCATAGACGAGATTCTTGTTTTCTTCATTCTGTACAAATCAGTTTGCTTTTCAGTCCAACAGCAGATTTTGTTTTCCTTTTACTGTTGACGTTGTATGTGCTCACTCTGAGTTAAGCCCCATGGTATTCTTCCTTGGTGCTCTCTAGCTATGTATTGTAGCGAGTCCATCCACCTGACTGTTCAACCTCAAACAATTCTCTCGGTATTGCACCGCCTTAAACGCCTGATACTTATTCTCATGAGCGAATTTGATGAGGTTATACAGAGCACTACATCTCCTCTTACTGTCTTTGAAAGGAAAGGTCGCATTACACTGTTTTGAACTGTGCCGCGATCTTTTCTTGGTCCCCAGAGCGCTAAGCAGCCCGTTTGCGCTTGATTAACGGAAAAACAAACGGTGTCATTTGAAAACAGGATGGCGTGTACCTCAGATGAGTAAATAGAGGAGTGGATGAACTGTCTGGAAGCAACCGCTGTCGCACTCTCCTATGTACTGAGCATTGGAATGCAAAATTACAAGTTAGAACAAGCCGCTCAGGCGCCTAGTCAGCAAACAGCCGGCAATCCATAGTGCATTTTGGTGTCGAGCTTACAGAAGTGCAAAACCAGCTGGCATGCATGACTCACACTTAGCTCCTGTCGCGTTCTTTCTCCTCTATCTTATTTCATTCCGATTGTATGTTATTATTTGCCTAAAAACCACGACGTTTAGCTCCTCTCACATTAACTTTAAATTGTTTTAAGCATTTTAAATGCATGTTTTGTTACTGTTAGGCGAGGAGGATCTCCTCAAACGTGAGAGAATTTAGTTGAGTTACCGTTGGTCATGATATATGTGTTCTGGGCGATAATAGTTGCTTAATTCGAGCCGAATCGAAGTTGCACACAGGCTCGATTTGCATTAGCTAGTTTTAATCCACCCTTTGAAATGTGAAGACTTAAAGCAAGAAGTAGTGGTAAACACATTGAGAGTCGTAGTGGCGTTAAACTGACGTGTCAATCTATGCTTCGTGGTTCACGAACGTAAACAGTTGTATGCATGCTTACGGACTGCAACAAATGACTTCAGCTGTGCATGCTGAAAGTCGCACGGAATTCGTTGCTCATCTTATGCTTTGCATCTCTCCAAGAATGCTGCACTGGCCTTCTATTATTTGCAGTATTTGGTGCTTTAGCATCCTATTCCATTCACTTAATTTTTTTGTGCTCGGGATTTGTGGACATTGTCACAGCCTAAGACAATGCTGATGGCCCTAAACTCTCCTTTCTTTGAAGCTGCAGTCATTGGCCAAAGTGTTCCCGATTTCTAGTAAATGTGATTTAAAAGGGAAAGGGACAGATATATTTCACAGTAAAATTGTTCCATCTTTCAAGTCAAGTCAAAGCAAATAACAGGAAACTTTATAGCTAAATTACCTCGCCAATCAATGTATCTTTTAAGTGGATATTTTTTATAGGTGCTCGGTTAAATCCAAGCAAATGTTCACAGCGGAGAACTTTTTGATGAAAGAGCTCTTTGTTTCGTTTCTACGTTGAAACCTATGACGTAGTGATTTAGCAGTCTTCGACTCTACGTTGACTATTTGAGGATGTAGTGATTAAATTATCTACTTTTGTCTCCCTTAAGCATCCGCTAAAATTACACGGGTCTTTTTGTTTACGAAATGCTCGCAAAACTTCATGGTGTTGAAATGAAGTCGGTGCATTGAATTTACCAACAGATATTCATGCTGGGTCTGACAGAGCCACGCTACGTTCACTGGGCGCACTTACGTCTCTGGTTGGTGCATGTCAAAGATCCCAAGAGTCAACATCAGCAAAATTCTAATCAGCAAGAACTGCATCAGGATCGCAGCACTTCAGACCTCAAGATCATGGCACCGCCAGTGGGCAAGGAGGGACCAAGACGGAAGCGCCTTGCCCTAGCTGTTAGTTCTGATTCTTTGGCAGCTCTTGAGCGGTCCTCGGAATCTCAGTTATCCAATTCTTCAAACGGCTGCATCGACGCTGGTACTGAGTAAGTAGCTACTGTTTTTTTCAATACATTTTTTGGTATTCCCCGTCCGGATACCAATGAGACAGACCAATTTGTGCACTTTCCGATTCATAGCGCCTTGTACCACTTTTACTTTCCCCGACTCTAGTTTGTTCAACTGATGTCTCTTATGTGCTTATTATTACACTAAATGTCTTTTTTAATTTTTTCACATCATATTTATGATTCGGTATAAGCCACAATGGGAGATTTAATCGCCTCATGGCGCGTTGATCGTTTAGTTTAGTGCATAGAATTCACTCGTAATGGCAATTACTTGGAAAATTTCACAAGCCGCTTATTCTTTTGAGTTTATTTAAGTGCTTTTATCGTCACTTGTCTGCAGTCATCTCTAGCATGAATTTCGGCATTTTTCTATTACTGTATTTCGTTTTGTTATAGATAGTAGTTTCAATTTTGTGCTCACTTTTTTTGCATTGAATTCGACGCTCTTTGCTTCTGAGGATCATTTAGTGTCACTTTCAAAGTTAGTCAAAGGTAAGTTGTGTAGAATTAGCATCAATCAACCCCTTCCTTCAGAAGACTAACTTCTTTGTAACACTACCTGCATCTAAATAATATGATGATTCCGCATTCCCTACATTGAGTTTTAATTCTTTTAAATCTACTCCTCGCCAGCTTAACGCATTCTGAGAGGTAGAGACTTGTACTTCATCCACATCTTCCAGCCGACGGGCCATTCCTCCGTGTTAAAACTTGGAAGTGTAGAATTAAGGAGGAACTGTCCATTATAAGCTCTAATGGCATCAAATTTACTGTCTCTTTTGTGCTCTTTAGAATCGTTCACATTTTTCATAACTTTTATCGATAAAAGTCCGACGTTGGACGTTTACTTGACTCTTTGTGTCAATTGGATGCCCTGGTGGGTTTAGAGTCCATCTTTTTGCGCTTGGACTACTAATCTTTAAGCTTCACCTTTACAGAAAAGGACTCTTGAACAGGACTAAATCAGATCGCATGGATTACTTCTTCATTCCCCAGCCCTGGATATGCGAATCCGGTAACATAAAGCCATGCTTCTTCATTCACCTTCTCCTTTCCATCTGCTCGATGATCTCGCGGCTCTCGGGTGCTCCCATGGATGTTCTTGCCACTCAGTATCGTCATATCCTATCTCCAGTCTCATTTCGCCTCCTTTGTCACGTAGGTGACTTGCAACTCTTCTACTGCTTCACTCCCTATACAGCGATAGCGTTTAAAGCAAAGTTAAGAATCTCTGAAATGTCAGACAATGTTAGCGTTCTCAGTAAGCTTAATTTACATTCAGTTGTTAATTGATGTATTTGCATTTGACTTGAAATCTATATGACAGAGTTGTTAGTGAGAACTACCAAAATTTAACGCATGAACCGAATACTCTAGTCAGTTTGCTAATGCGGGTGGTATCTCGTTGGAAAAAATGAGGCGATTGTCATTACCTTCCTTTCACTTTTCGAACAGCTCTTGTACGACACCAAAGTGGTTCGGATCACTCGTGTGGTTTACAACAAAAAATGTACCATCTTCTCGGAACCAGAACCTGTGATATGCCTTGGTGAGCCTTCTCCAAATGTCTTAAGATCTCATCATTATTACTTTTGTTGGGTGATACGTGCCGCGGTAGCACCTAGGCGATGGAAGCACTAGTGCCTTGGATGTGCATATATGGAATGGTTTATATGCGCGTTTACTCTCTTTTTGCATAAAGGTGATCAGCTACTACTGGCTCCTTCGGCGGAACTGAGTGTGGTTTTAGAGTCACACTTCGTCTCACGCATGAATACACTTGTTACATGCGCTACTGAACTCCTCGGGCTACCACCACCGGACTCCGCAGAACTCGCGGCTGCACCCTACGTCCAATTCGCTCGCTGTCGACTTCCTCGCGATGCCACTGTCCTTCGAGCACAGGATCCTGGCTCAACTACTACCTAAACTTTGTAAAGCTCTATAAGTTCGTCTGTATAGCTATTCCTCTTCCAATGCAGCTTTCAAGATGTACCTGTATAGATTTATATTCATAGTTTCCCTTGCCTTATGTACATTTGGTGTATGCTATATTTTTGCTATTGAGTAAATGGAGGTGAATAATTGCATCGTCTTTTGGGTTCCGTTTTGAATGGATTGCGAAAGTCTTCAAAAATCAGGAAATTTTGTGGCCATTATACGCAGTTTTTCAGCTTCATCTTCTTTCATGTCCACCCGCCATCAAAGTGAGAACACCCATCCTATTTGAATAGTTCATTGCATTACGGAGTTGGTCACTCCATTAGTGGTCTGCTAGCGGCTTGTTTGCTACCAGGCTGAACGTGTTGTTTTTGACGTTTTTTTTTGCACTTCTCTTGAGTTTTCACCATGTTGGGGATCTAGAATTGTTTTTAGCAAAGTGAGAAAGTGCTTTCTTGGCTCCGGCGCACACGTGGCAGGATAGTTATTGGCTGGGATGGGGCCGCTAAGTGTAATGATAAGTTGTGAATGTATTTTTTTGGCTTGAGTTTCCTGTGTCGGCGTCTCGATGAACAGTGTCCTTTCGGTTGTACCTTCGCTTGATTAAATTTATGCATTGTAAAGTTGAAAGCCATGCCTTACTGCCATTATCTTACGAGGTGCATTTGATCATAGCAGGTAAGCTCTCTGTAACTTGGATAGTGAAATTAGAAAGCTGCATATTGGCTGGGTACAACCTTATTATTTAATAAAAAAATTATGGCCTGCCATGTTGGCATCTTGTTGTTGTGATGTTTTACATGATAGGGCTTGGAGAACGCAGTACATATCCAAATGTTATAAAGAGAATCCAGGTTCCACACAACGCTTGACGGAAATATGACCTTTTTTTAAAAAAATAATGTATGCCATTTTTTTTGCTCCCTTTGGGAACGGCTGGGCCCACCTTTCTGTGACACTATTAGCTCAGATTACTAGAGAGGAAAAGGAGATGGGGAGCTTCTCCCCTATTTGGAGAGATGGAAGTTTCCGTTAAGCAAGCTCATTCCTTTTGCCCAAAGGATATCTTTAAGGTGGCCTGAGTGTTGGGACTACGCCTGGTGAGCGTGGTCTTGACTTTATCGACCATTGAAAATGTTAGTCACACGGCGGAATAACGAAGGCAACCAAAGGTGAACTTGGGCTGTTAATCTCACGTCTGAGCAAAGGCAGCTCGTAAGCAGACACCTACACATTTTTTTCTTAAGGCTTTATGCAATCCTCCACCCGTTTCTTTGACTTGGTGTTTTTATTGTGAGGGCATGTTAGGCTCCGCCGTTGACACGTCACCCGGTAGCATGGTCTTTGGAACAACGCACACAATTACTCGGTCCTCCTGTACATTGACAATACTTTTTCTGCCATAGCAGTAGGAATCTTCTTGACCGTGAGAAAGACTTTGGACTTGTATTGTTTTAAATGTGCTTTAGGAACTAGAAGCGAAAAACACTTCAACCCTCCGAGAAACAAGAGCTCAGAGTCGTCTGCTCCGGGAATAAGCTCAGCATCCGAATCATCCTAATTTCATGTTAGTCTTTGTTGAATCAAACTACTTCATGTGTTTTATTCTGCTTGTTCAATCGGATAGTATGATGACCACAAAGGAAGAGAGAACGATGAAAATATCGCAATATAATGCAGGGCTTTTGTAGTTCATTTAAGTTCTTTGAGTCTTTTTTTCTCACTGAATAGTTGTGCTAGAATGAATAGCAGAGGAATAAGCGATTTTTTCACTTCTATTTGCCTGAATGAAAAGGTCAAAACATTCAACTGATGCGCCCAAACTGACCCAAATTCGAAGTTGGTTACTTAGACGAAAACGATTATCCACCAGGGGCGCTACTGCGAGACATTGGCAGTTATATTAATAACATTACAAACTTAAATACTTGATTTGCACAATTGTTCCTCAAAAACATTAATCAAAGCGCTCCAATGCTTAAATCTCGAGATCTCATCTCTAAGTTGCGTTTATTCTTTGCTTTCACTTTATCAACTTAATGGAAGGAATTGTCATTTGCGTAGAGCACTGCTCTGAATTAAGCTGCAGTCATTTTCGGCGGCTTCTAATTGACACTCTCATTGGCATGAACAGTCCAATTAGATGAATATGCTGCATAAGCTTCAGACTCCCAAATTCTACTTCTACAGACGAAAAGTCGTCTTGATTCCATTTGCGACCATTACAAACTGATGTCTCATGCTCTGGTACTCTCCTCAAGGTGAAGGCAGACATCATATCATGGTAAAATGCGCTCAGCCAAACCGTAGAACTGAGACGCTACTGACGTGGCTCAGACTATCCCACCCAACCAAAGCACAAGAACGTAGTCGCAAGTCCGCGTGGAATCAAAACGAAGCACCCAAAATAAACACTGCACTACGAGTGAATCATATGAGATCCCACGGAACAGATCAACACCTTTTTCGAGGACTTTAGTCAAATTCTGCTTAAGTGACTTCAGTGAGCTGCTTCTAGGCATAAAGTTTAAAGACTCAAATTTCACTCACCCTCATTTCCTTTTAATTTGCCTTAGAGTAGAGTGAAATCCTACGATTTGCGTTCGTGTTCGAGACTGTTTCTGTTTCAGGGTCTCCCCTCAGACTCGCACACTTTTACAGTCCACGATCGTGAGCTTTTCAGTTTATTGATATCAAAGCTGTAGCTGTCCGGCCATGCCAATCAAAACACCAACGAACAATTTCAAACTTGCGTGTTAACTCACAGTTGCCACGGATGTATAAACTAAGGCATCTTGTGCACTTCCGCGCCGCAATTCTTATTTACAAATTCAAAGAAATGCCTTGTCAGGTGAATGGAACTAGACCATGCCACTACAATGTGAGCGGATAATCTGGCTTATCAAAGTCTGAACTAGTAGGTAACCATGGCTCTCTTCGCCGACTTCCCCCTAAACCTGTGGAATCATGAGACTGAGACTTGCTTTCAACGTGCTTAAATGCACAAATCCTAACTACATTGGGATCACAACCAAGAATGAAATAACGCAAATTGAGGCCCGTAATCACTGTCTTTTCCTCGGTATTAAAACAATGACCTCCCAAGTTGATCTTGACTTCGCAACCATACCTTGGAAAATAACTTAATGCTCCACCACGAAGCCAAAACCCCGATTTGGACACTAGTGATGCACGTTCTTAAGAGTAGACAACTGATGTCGTTATGACTGAATGACGCTGATTTGAACACGTTAATGGTATGCTTCGACAGAAGAGCGAAAACTAACGCAAACGAAAATTGACTAAGTGGTAATGTACAGTCATCTGTTCAAATAAGTAAGAGGCTACCTAAGTACAATGTCTTGGTTTCTCGCCCAAGTTTCTCTCTTGATTTCGTGAACGCTTAAGGCTTCCGCTACCAGCTGCGCTGATAGGTCCTTCGACTTGGAAAGCTAGACTATTGCAAGACGCATTGTTTAAACTTCAAATTAGTGAAGGGCAGCGCAAAGAGGTACAGCAGGACCGTATACATCCAGACAAAGGGAAGCGAAGTTCAGCAATGACCAACACAAATCGACATTTAGTCGAATCTAGCCTTAAAACACTTCGTTCAAGGTAAAAATGACAGGCGCGCAATCATAGTTGTGAACTGACCTTTTGAAATAGCACAAACCTTCCTCCTTCACTCCGTATAACTTTCAAACATCATGTTTTAAAGACTTTATCCGCATGCTAAATGCACACCTTCTATTACATAGCTTCGCTAAAAGGTCTAGATTTTAACCCACCACACTTAGCAGGGCAGGCTTTTGCTTCCATTAGCGTCTTCATGAATGTGAGGAGCACCTACAGCTGCCAGGGGCGCGTGAATCATCCATGCTACGCTGGATGACTAGTCATTGTGACGTGGACCCTGGAAACAGGATGAACACAATTGGGGTGGCAGCCACCCTTTTGGGCCAGACGTCTGAACCTCATTCAGACCACCAGCTCCAATTGAAGAGTGTCTCGACGCACAAAGTGGATAAGTTACTCTGACACTTACCATGAAAGCTCCTGTTGCAGTTTGTAGAGAACACAAACTCACTGCCAGCCATCACGGTTTGGAAATTTTACTAGCTCACATTTTGACGTGGGAAGGCAGACGACTAGGCTTTTCAGCATTTTTATTCATTAAAACAATCCCCAATGAGAACCAGTACACTCGTTTTCATTCTGGCAACTGAATCACAACACCTGATTCAAACATCCCTAATTTTACCCAACTGTCGATTCCATTTCCATGTCCAGGGTAACTATTACCTGATGGAAGAGCACAGGAATGCAGAGATGGGGATAAAGTAGTACATCTCACTCCCTCTCTTCCAATGCAGGGAGATGAAGCTTCGCATGAGTAACTTTGGCGTATAAGGTCTTTGGTGGATTAGAGCGCCAGTCTCGCCCCCACCGACCTTTTATTGCATCAAGTGGGTCTCAAACATGCTCTTAGAGACCTTGAGCAACAAGTAGCCCTATCTCCATTGTTTCGTACACATCATAAGCGAAGTCATGTAGATGGGTGGCGCCGACCTTCCAATCGTGCGACCGTGATGGGTGAATCTTGTGAGGACTATTCACAGCCACTGAGTTCAAGAAATTTGATGAGAACACCTATCTACGAGCGAGAAGCAGAGAACATTAAAGGACATGATGCTGTCATATTGACACACTCACTCATAGTTTATAATGGATAAAAGTGAACAACCGGATGTATCTAACGATTTCTTGCGAGTCACAAGCCACTCTGACAATGCCAACAGTTGCGCAAAATCCTCTACTCATCAAATAGTAAAAGGGTTGGGTGCGTCGTCTGAAAGTTTCAGTATCAATCAGTGAATGAGCTCTTTATTTGACTTAAAAACAATCCACAACTCAAGAAACCAAAAGGACGCCAAATAAGCAAGCTGACAGCCGAGAATTACAACCACACCTCAGCAAAGATACAATACTTAACTGACACCGGTAAGGCGATAAAATGGTGTGCTCAGACTTATTCAAACCTTGTCATCGTCAGACTAAGCACTAAAAAGTCACAGCACCTCTTCATTGAGAAGGACAATGTGAGCTTGAAAGATAAACTGTGGCTAGGGTGTAGAGCATATTTAAGTTGTAACCTAAAAGAAGCGAGCCAAATTCATAGCAACATTACTTGTTTTTCCTGTGAATCAAACTGTACAAAAAGGGAAAATATAAGAAGGGAGACTTTAAATAAACAAGGCGCAGAATGGGACAAGTAACACAAATGATCCAAGGAAAGAGGACACGTCTCAAGGCGGTTCGCAATTTTCGGCGCTCGCAGAATGAACCTCGGCACTAAAGACAAGAAAGATGAAAACCGAGGATGTATTGTTAGCACAGCGTTAAACAAAACAGGGCGCGGTGTGAAGTCCACCTTAAACGTCTACCAAGGCTAGAAGAAGAGGTCGTGAAGAAGGAAGAGGAATCGAGAAAGATCGAGCTAATAATGACATCCATCAATGTTTGATGATCCCCGTAGAGACAATGGGGTAAGCCATCACGAAAAGATGCCCGTAAATCTAAATCCAATACATTAAGGCGAAAGCCGTATCACCTCTCTTCTAGAAGTGTGACTAAGACCTCAAAGGAAACGAAAGCATACCCATGTCAAGAAACGCAAAGGCAGTAATTGGGAAAGCAATCTCCTCCAAACTCACGCGATGCACTGCGCCATTAAGCAATCCTCTCGGTAAGCCATAAACTTGCTGGAACTCATTTGCACACCATCAAACGCCGCGAAAGCATCATCTATCAATCGCAGTTGAGCTGCCCTCTCCTTCGACTTGGTTGCCACCAGATAAAAACGCTGTCTTGGCCCACCACTACTTCCTCCTATCGGCACATCAATAAAGGCGGAATTTGAAATTGAGGAAGCGTCAGAGGGAGAGAGCGAAGGAGGAACGACTTCAGAAGAGTTTGCTGCACCTTCGCGCCCACTACTACCGAAGTCAGTCGTCGTACGCGCGTTTGCGCCAACCTGCGTGAGACGCTGTTTGGTACGTGTGGAAATTGAGGGCTCAGAGAGGCCGCGGCGGCCATGGCGGCGACTACCGCTGCTCCTGTTACCAGCACTACTGCCTCTGATGATGGTGGAGGGTTTAAAATGGGTGGATGAGGTTGCATTCTCCGTGTACATGCGAATGTCGCGAGCTGGAGTTGAGGAACAGTGTACCTCCACGCAGTCGAGACCCAGTACCGAGGGTGGTTGTAGAGGATCGCTTTTGAATGGAAGGGGAAAAGTTATAAAAAGAGTCTTTATACTTATTACACCGTATAGACTTAAATTAGAGTTCTACTACGGTGAAATTAAGGCGGTGCGTGTAGGTACTCGCCTAACTACAATTAGTAGACCAGTCTAGTTTGAATGTAATAGAAACAGTAATGATGTACGTATGAATTAGCGTTTGAAGATGAGCAATTTCCTGCAAATAAAGGACATACGATTTGCATTGAAGGCACTAAGAAAACGAATGATAGCAGAAATCACGTAAGAGTTTCTAGGACTACTAAGCTTTTGTCAATGACGTTACTGTCAGAAGATTCCGACTCAGGATTCATCCAATACTGCAAG
>UYWX01020610.1:18403-31554 GCA_900622495.1 Hydatigera taeniaeformis | reverse complement strand
TGCTTGCATTGTGATTGCGTCTTAATCATTTACCATTTTTGTTTCACTGGGCTTAACTGAACGTATCCACAGAGAGTGCCAGTAAGCTGAGTACAAGCTGATCGATAAGTTCAGCTGATCTAAGGTCTGATTGCCATGGTTATTTACAAGTGCGTTCACCATTATTGATCCACTGAATTAGATCCAGTCTCAATCATGAGATATGAGTCATCTTTGCCAGAATTCGCACTGGAGCAACTAAGACTGCTTTTGCTCATAATTTCCGTATTTGGACGAATTTTTCCAAGATTGTTTTTAGATGACGCTTTTAGCTAAAGGCGCTTCTTATGTTTTATGTTTTAATCCTTACAAAGCTGATCAGCTCAGTGTTTTCAGGTAAGATCATTTCGCACTCTCACTTGTACCATGCTCATTCGCGCGTCAGCACCAGAATCTGTTTATACTTTCAAGCAACTGCTATTACAAAATTGGCATTTCTCAGTTACTTTACCACGGAAAGTTACAACAACGAAACGACGTGATGTTTTGTTAACTAGATGCAATAGACACTTGTTACACGAGCATGGGAGTAGCTTAATTCAATAGGCTACGCAGATGCCTTACCCAAACACAGGCTGTGGGCATTGTGATGTTGAGGTGTCTCAATTAACCCTCTGCTTTAGCCAGCCAAATTTGAGACTCTTGGGTTTGTTTTACATTTACAACGTTCCTTTGTATCCATTTCTATTCAACCAATAATCTTGCCGAAGTTAATTAGCTTGAAGCTGTGTGTCCGATTATTGTAGATTGACCTTTAAAGCACAAAGCCTGTACAACGTTAAGGCAATTTCAAGGATTAGTATAATTAGGACATCCTATGTTATAACAACTTATGCAACGTCGTTGATTCTGCCTTAATCATTGTTATGATCGATAGGGCTTCATACTCAAAACTCGAGTTAATCTGTGGGTATATTTGCAAATTATTAAAAATTATATAACAAGTAAAAATCTGAAGTAATTTTGATAGCATTAATATGGTTCAGGTTTATCCGCGTGCAAAATTGCTGCGATTCTATTCTTAGCGGGCTGTTTAACAGGTACCGTGGGGCAGTCACTGTCACAGGGGAATTCGCTAGTGTAAATGCTTGGCATTCCAGCTCAACACGAGAAAATCGTATCCGTGTGAGAGAGGAGGCTAGGGGGTAATTATTAGTGAGGCTAAAACATGGAGGAAGAACCAACTCTCAAAACTGTATTGTTTGAACTGACGCAAAATATTATGCCGCACAATGTTTCAGAGTAGCCGATAGAGCTTGTTTTCCTTCACTATTTCCCATCACAACAGAATGTGTATGCGTACAGCTGCAAACTGCGCAATATCCCCCCAAAATATTTATTGCAACTGATAAAGTACAAGGAATGGTGTTGTCAAAGCTAAGGGGTGACCATTGTAGGAAATTTTCGGGTGTTGATGATCTGCTCCGAGTTTTGTTTTGAGCCTTATTCTGACAGTCAATGCTCACTTCTTGTGTACGTGGAAAGCCAGTATGTAAATAAACAGCCTCTAATTGGAAAGGCGTAAAAAGGAATGAATGACGGAAAGTAATACACGCAAAAGCACACAGGAGCGGCGAGAAGAAGAGGCATATCTAAGCTATTAGGCCTTCTATCCTTACCGCACGATTTGCATCTCTGTCATGTAACTCTGTACAGTCCCATAGCTTTTAGCCACCAAATGTGTCATCACGTTGGTTCCTTGCGTAAATGACAATGAAGTTTAATTTGTCATCTTTCAGTGACTTTGTATCGTTCGAGAGCCATCTCCACAGGTAAACCTGCATCTTTACCTCGAAACTGAAGTTTAATTTTGACTAAACGAGACTTCTCTTCACTTTTGTTTGCCTCAGTGGAAGGTACCAAGGTAAAAGGCCCCGACGCCTCACAGCTTGAGTGGCTTTATCAAATAGCAGCACGGGAAATCGATGAGTCTTTCATCGATTACCACGCCAAAATTAATAACTTTGGCGCCCCTGGGAATTATTGATCGTAAGTTCAAAACAAACTGACTATTTTGAGTTTTTGCGGTTCAAAAATCAACGCAAAGCGATGTGAGACAAATGATCAAAATTTCCTTCGGATTTTACGAACAATAATAAATGGCCATTTTAACCTCTTCTGCCGCTGTTAAACGCATTGTCTTGCATTATCAGGCAGGGATTCTATTGTTTGCCCAATAATCGATTGCTTCGCAACCAGGAGAATTCAGATCTAATTTGACTGTAATCGGAACATGGTTTAAAAGTCACTAATATTGGTCAAATCAATTAGAATATTTATATTGAATTGTAGTAATTTACCGGAATCTCTGCGATAACAGAATACACAATGAATTTCGTTATGGCATGCTTTAGTTTGATTTATTTCAAGCTTTGACGAAGTTTCAGTAGTTGAAGTGTCCAGTGTTTTTGCAAAACTGCTGACAGTTGGTACGAATGACCAAAAACGGGCTTTTTATCTTAAATCCAAACTGTCCACCACTTTATTCCCGTTACAAAGTTTTTTAAGAAGACATTGAGTGAATTTCGTGTTGTCCCTTTGTTAGAAGCTTCTGCGGATTTAATGTCCCTGTGACAACGAGTTCGTAGCCGTTTCTCGATTTTCATAATTGATGGGGAGAATACGTATTAGTCCATAGTAATCAAGAGTTTTAGAGGCTCAACTGCTACGTACTTTTCTATTAAACTAACCACTTGTCTTCAACCATGAATCCGCTTTAATTACGTGCACTAAGAAGGAGCCTTAACCGAAGCAGCAACAGAGGTAGTATAACATGTCTCCCAACATGTATGATCTAGTATTGCTCCATTTCGGGCAATTAGTGAAGTAGGTTCACCAGAACTAAGGCATGGGACCTAATTTGAGAGGTGGAATTTGCTACGGCCGGAGGGTTTCAGACGCGATGTGGGCGCAACACAGCCATTCTGTGTACGTGTGCCTAGAATTGTGTTGAGTCATATCTCACGGCGTGCGCAGCAGTTCGTTTTTATGTTTGCGTCAAAAAATGCCCCAGCATGCACGCACATGCACACACGCATACTCGGTTGTTCCTTCCTTCGTTAGTTAGTTCGAAGATGTCCCAAATAGACGGAGAGAGAGAGATAGGCGCGTGGATCATTTGACCTTGAGATATGGTGGCGGGGTAAACATGTTCTTTCCTTTCAAACTCCAAAATGGGTATGGTGTCGGGCTCCATTACCTTCTTTAGGTACTTAGCATATTACCTTGATAATCCATGTTGCTCACGATTTTGCATGAGAGTTTCATATTACCAGTAATGGAGAAGTTTGCATTTTAAGTAGAGCCTCAAATTTGGTAACTCGTAGTTTGAGATCTGCGTTTGACTTACTAAAAAAAAACTCAGCAGCCACGATCAATAGGGACGCAGAAGGCTGACAGTACATAAATGACTGTTTTACTATGACAGGCCATTTAGTTGGTTTCCCCGATGTTAAACAAATTAAGGTTTCTGGAATAAATATTTAACCACCACTCTGTAGCTACACGGAGCAAACGCCTATCCTGCTAAAAAAGTATAATTTTTCATGCAAGGTGGCGATGATGACGTTTCCTCGTAAATAGGTTTGTTTTCCTTAAAAAGTCACTTTAAACTTGACATGATTAATGAAAAACATGGATATTTTTAATTATCACAAATCACCGAGGCGGATGTCTTTTTACTATGAAACACCAAAAGTGCTCCGACTAGACTAAATTAACAGAAAAATCTCCTTTTTTAGTTCATTTAGCTCTATCAATTCTCGCTACTTGGACTCTCCGTCTGGTCTTTTTCAAAGTCAACGGTTGGAATGACTTTATTTATAAGAGCGTACCCAGTTTTGTAGTTAACACTAGTTGGCCATTTTTCTTCGCTGCCATGGCTACTACTGATGTAATTAGATGTTGATTTTTAAAGTTGTTATTGTAAAGATTGCCTAGAAGCCGCTTATAAAGAATTAACTCGTTTTTTTAATCGAAAGGACGAAGCGAAGTAAACACAGCAATCAAAATAAGCATCTCATGCTTTGGTAATCACAGAGCAACGTGAGTCAGTTAGCTAAAGGTCGACTGCTACATCCAATTAGGTAGATGTGTCTCCTGACGACACCTTTGATGAAAAGAACTTGTGCTGCATGATCCTTTATTAAATTGGATGACTTTGACGTCTTGTAAAGATGTAAGCACCAGAATCTGTCCTAACAATTTGGAATTCGTTGACTTAAACGTGCCAAGTCAGAGCGCCTTTTTATGAGACTGATTTCTAGAAAGTACAATAGAGCCTAGATGCACTGCTTTGCCATTTTGAACATGTTCGTTAATCATTCATTAATTCTGCCAGTAAGAACTGGTGGGAACCTACGCAGGTATTGGTTGTTTGTTTAATTTAGCTATCAAGAATACTAATCTTGTTTGGATGTAGAGAACGCGACTATTCGAGGCCCTGGCGATTGTCAGTGGTGGAAAATTACAGGTGTGGTAGTTTGCGGCAGGTTAACACCGTGTCCATTTTAATCTGATGTGATTTACTTTAAAGTAGGCATTGCATCGGTAATTTACATCATAGGACTGCGTTATTTATGACGTCTCACTGGTGCACCGCACCACACAGTGAAACCAAACAAGGGACAGTTTCGTGCCTGTACAGCTTGATTAAAAAATAGGATTGTTTACTCCTTGTTCAAGCACTGTGCGGGTACGTCAACACAAGTCATCAATGCCTCCCTTTCTCCCTCATCCCCAGGTCCTCCTCCTTCCAAAGAATCTATGCACCCTGCTAATGAAAAAAGAGGAACGGGTAGCTAAATAAGAATTCATAAATTCGTTTTTAACCAGATATGCTAATCGACCCCTCTTAAGTCGAATAGGCTCTTATTGGTACCACTCATAATAACCAATAAGTAATTTTCTTTTGTATTCAAAGATCTCTCTGAAAATGAACACTGTATGAGCATACTGTCCCTGTCACCTACAGTCCTGTTTTCTTGAGTCAATTTCTACTTTCTATGCTCATAAATCAGCGCCTTAGTAGTTTGTTCAACCACAACTTTTGCTGGGGCTCAATTTATTAGTTTTGCCATTGTTCTTGCACCGGTCAGCTTGGTCTTGGGGCTATCCCACTGGTCTTTAAGCCTTCGTCTACGTCGGCAGCACATATTCTTTCGCCATCGTCGGCGCTGAATCTTTCCGAGCTGACGGTGAGTTCATCATTCTCCTACCAAGTTTTAAAACCAAAATTATGAATTATATAAGCGTTTTGGCCACTAATTATCAAATATATCCCCTTTTTATGTCGTACGTGCTGCATTCAAAAAATGGGGCTTGTGTACTGGGCCTGCACGTAGTTACATTAAGCACGGATTAATTTTTAAGAGATACCCTCACGGTGCCCCATTTCCAGTCATGCCTTAAAACATTCAAGTCCAAGGCTATTAATTCGCTTAAGATGAAACCATATTGCCATGGAGAAATGCTCCCATATTTCCTTGTTCATAGCTCTTAAGTAAGAAAACCTTTAGATTACTTGGAGCACTTACACGGAAATAATGTTATTAATGAAGTTTATCATTTATGAAACATGGTTTGGTTTATAAGGTCTCTCTTGGCCGCTCAACCTTCCTTACGCTCTACATAGAGAAGACAAATTTTACACTTAATCTGCTACTCTCACGAGCATAGCTCGAATCTGACCCGCCTACGTCCTGCGAAAACCCATTCTCCTCAACATGAGCTCGCTCAAACGTGTAAGTGAAGTGAGGAATAAATTATCACCATCACCTTGGTGTTTATTTTGCGTGTGTGTATGTATGTATGTATGTATATGTCGACCATTCAAAGAGCCACATCTCTCTCCAATGCGGTCAACATCAAAGAACTCCATACACACACACACACACGGTCTAAGAGACATTACGTAGGCATGGTGTCTAACATCTATTTTTTACTACTCCCTCCCTTTCGCAACTCTAAAATCACCCTTTTGGGTGGCGGTTTCTCACTAACAAGCCTCACAGTTCGTTACGTCACCTCAACCTGACAGTAAATCTGTCGGGTTCGTTTATTTCGAGCGGCGAAGGTGCCCAACATCACCAGTGAGGGGTGTGACTCTTTTGAGAGTAACAGAAAGTACATATACCTCAGTTATTTTTAGTGAATGAGGAGAAAAATTTTGACGATTTGGGATTATTGAAGCCCATCAACAAGCATCCTCCTCGGTTCCGTTTTATTACTCGCGAGAGCGTCTATTAATGATGAAAATTGATCAGTCTGCAAAAGAATTAGCTGTTATTATCAATGCTAAAAGTGGCAAACTTTATTCACTGGTCTCATGGATTTGGATTGATTTAGACACAGAAAATTAACTCAAAGAAGCTTCTACGCATGTAGTATAGTGAGGCAGGTCCTGGCGCCTTCTTTTGGTGGGTGAGATGATTTTGTTTGTCTAAAATTTGTTTATCTTAACTATAATTCAAGATGAGGAGGTTTCGCTACAAGACCATACCTTCATTACATCACCTGAAAGAAAGAAATTAATGTCGATCTCGCTATTTCCTTATGCGCTTTGAATGCGTCCACTTGTTGTTCTTAAACGTGTGCGAAGCTCCCAAAGACTTGATATAAGTCGATATTAGGTCTAATTATCAAAATGATTTTTAGAATAAATTTATTTGAATAGTTAGTAATGGTATCACGTCCATTTTCATGACACTTCCTTGAAGACGGGAATAATAATACTCCAAACGCGTAAGCATTATGAACGACTCAAAGGCCACGTTCTTTGTGGAGCTACGAAATGGCGGCCTTGATTACCCGAGAAAATTGGACGTTGAATCAACACAGAAATGAAGTCTTATGCACAACTGTATATCGGTAGATGATCGTGTCAGAGCTGGTGTGTAACCCCTTTATTGGTGTGGCACAACATTTAAACAAGCGAAACTTGCAAATTATGGTGTTGAAACGATTTGCCACCAACCATGTGCACACTACTTATGAAGAGAGGATCTAGATTTTGCACTGTCATAAGCGCGATGAGTAAGGAAAGTTGACACACTGTTTGAAGGAAATATTTTGTTGGTTCATAAACCTGAAGTAAAATGCTTTTAAGCCAAGGTGTGGCATATGTTTTCCGGAATGTCTCACGTTTACAAAGTCAAAGCGATTGCAAAAAGAATGAACGAAACTAGAACTGCATTTCACCCCTCCATTCTGAAACAGTGAAATTGCTCATTTTACATGCAGCTACTTCTGCCGTGTCTTTTCTTTGATCAGGTGCGTCTACATTCGCTTGAGTTTGTCCTTTTTTCCTGCTGCGAAGGTTATTTGGCTATTGATGACCTTGTTAACATGAGTGCGTCTAGTGGATCAACAGAATTCCCCAACCTTCTGAAGCAAGATATTTTCAAAGAGGAGCATGAAGAAAACCGCCTATTCGATGAAAGTAATATGCTTTAGCTAGTGAGGAGTTGATGCAGAATCACATGATTAAAGTTGTGTGTTAAGGGCCTTTGTTCCCATACAAGTGTTGCATTAGGAAGAAGCAAATTGCTCCAAGCATGGATCAAAGTGCATTTTGGCAAGGTGCCACCTCCAAATCCCCTTCCGCAATAAAAATTTCCACATTGGTTTCACTATTTCATTGTTTAAACAGAAGTTTTTGGCTAAAATGCTTTCAGATGCTCTGGAGTCGATATGAGTTGGAAAGGTGCTCATCGTGTTGCAGAGCAAAATCTCTCCCACCGGCTTTGAACCACAGTATGGGTTGAATTAATGGCAAAGAAGCTTTTACTGCCTAACATGTTTTGTTATTCAAGATCACTCAGTACCTAAGTGCTGACAAGGGCTTTACAGAAGAGTGAATGCTTAGGTGGTTTTCACAACCTACGAAAATGAGTGTTAGGCCAAAAGCTAAATCTTTATCAAAGACAAACCACGTATCATTTGTAAGGACGCCTTCCTACCCGTAAATCTATACAAATTATCAATAAACTGATGTTAAGATCAGAATTTCCTAGTATTAATGGGGGATTAAAGCAAGTTCAAAATCCTGACCTCTATGAAACCCTTGTCTTCCACCCGACTTTGGGTAACTATCTGAATGAGGACTGATCATTGCCTAGGCCAGACTTATGTACAATAACAAATCTATTTTTCCAAACCATAGGAAGGTTTGGCCGTTAAAACGCGCTTGTTTTCCCACTATCAGAAAACAATTTTGTCTGTCGACAGCAGACTTCGTGAGTGGGGCATTTCCCCAGGTACTGACAGAGTTATGCGTCACACCATTGGACAAAAGTGAAATTGCAAAATTTCCATTTTTGTCTCCTTAGTAAACAAACTTTTGGCATTTTGTTTTTTCTAAATGTGGTTTTAACAAGAATGTGAAAACCAAAATAATGAGATGGATTCTGCATCTGATTTGTTTTGTGCGACAAAGAGAAGAGAGAGGAAAGGGAAGCAAAAAGCCCATTCTTCCCTCATCGCAAAATACCTAGCCTATCGTTGTGGGCGAAAAGTTCAACAAAAGAACTTAACTGAAGGTTATCGGAACCATTGGTTGAGGTAGACCAACCGTTGGGGTGATTCTGCGTATTCCAGCCAATAGGTGAGCGACCTTGATGCAGCAATGCAAATACGTGAATGACGACGCTGGGGAAGTGTTTATAGGTACGCAGCCAACCAGCCAGGCAGGCTCAGAAAACACAGAGAAACGGAAAGTTCCGTTTGTCGTCCAGCATAATTTAGACCGAATGTCAAGTTATGTAAATACATATGAGTCTCTATGTTTTATCGAAACTTAGAAGTCTTTTTAGATATCCGGATTTGCAAAACAATTTATATTTCTGGGAGATTAATTTGCTTTTGCTTTGAGGTCCGGCTAGATCTACAATTGTAATAATGGTAGTTTTTCAAAAGCATTATTGAAGCATTTTGTAGTCTTCAAGTAACCATGATTCAATTCTGTTTCCCACAAAACATTGGTTTCTTATGGGAGTGTCGTTTTGTGGGCGATAAAATACCTGATAGTTATAGATTATACCAACTCCCTTCTGGTGCCTCGTATTTATGTGGGTAAACATGGTGATTCGGCTACCAACATGGGCACCTAAAGGCAGAGTTGAAATGATCGTGCATCTGCGTACGATGCGACCCACTGCAACACGCTAGCGTTTCTTTGTCTGAATTCGGCCATTTCCCCACATAGTGATACGTGATTTATCTTGTGTGAGTCACGGAACATTGAGGCAAATTTATGTCATCCACCATCGAAGGTCGTGTGCGCACCCGCTTTATGGGAATGTCTAACGACGCTACCAAGGTCGTTGTATCGAGTTTCCCGTTGCTTGGGCTTCCGTGTTAGATTTTTTTAATGACAACTCGGTTTCTGAAGTAACACAGGAAGCCTGCTCTTTGAAGAATTGATCAGTGTCTGGTTGGTGGTTAGGTACATTTGCACCCCGACAAGTGCATTTGGATACGTTTATGAGAAGGTTAAGCATTCTTGGGCTTGAATTCACCGATATTTTAATTGACTATTTGTACCAATCGCAGTAAAAATAATATCCAGGAGGCCATCTCTCGTCAGCATTCGTTTATCATGATTCTAATATTCAAGTTTGAGCACCGCAAATCGTTCATGATTATCTGAAATTGGGTTTTGAATAGCAGAGCCGTTCTCTATTATCAAAGATTTACAAATAATTGCACTGCTTTCCCTAGATTTATGTCTGGCATTTCCGGTAAAATGCAGTTCAGGCTAACCCATAGTACTTCCAGCCTCCAATTTAAATTAATTCCCAGCTCGCTTATTTTAGTGAATTCGGTAACCCTTGCAAGTGTGTACCGATCAACTTACTTTAAAATCCTACTTAATCGAATTTAGCATTTCACTCAGAGAAAACGAACCAATTCATCCTGTCTGAGAATGAAAGCCGAACCGGTTTTTTGTGAGTCAAAAAAATGGTTAATCCACTCATTTAACGTGCTTTAGTCGGAATGAGAGGAAGCCTTACATGCGTACTACGCGGAACACGCTAACAGCCCTTTGAAATTTAAAATTTAGTACAAGAGTGGCGATTTCGCGCAACACCCTGTTTTATTTTCTCGTGATGATGATAGCAGTAGCAAGTGAGAATGAAGTTACCGTATGTGTGCTACAGGTGCGCAAAAAACAAACAATGTGAAACTCAGTACCAGAGTCAATGCTAAAAAGAAGGGCAAGTTATTTTTTAAGCACCAAATGACGACAAAGCCCGCTACGTAGGCAACTTGATTTCAAAGGAGACATCATTGGTCTTGTCTAGACACCCAAGTGGCTGTCCTTGTTGTGTCTGTCTGTCTGTCTGGTTAGCAGCCGAGCTACTAATTGTTGCGAAGCTACAAATTTAATTCGATTGACTTCATACTCTCCCTATCCGTCGCACACGTACGCGCACATTCCTACAAAATTGCCGAGGCCACGTTCACTATTGCAGGTACCAGCTAAAGATGGTTCTCCAGTTACCTGAGGAACTTAACCCAGATAACTTGTTTTCGCCACTATGTAGAGATTTACTCATTTATTCAGTCATAACATTCCTTTGACAGACGCTAATCTGGCCTTGTAAGTAAGACGTATGCGCGCATGCGTGCGTACGTACCTACATGCGTGACTGATCAATAAACTGCTCTTAGTTGATTGGTTTGTAGTCTCACGCTGAAATTGTACCAGTGCCTCATTGATCGAACAATTGAAGAGGATTCAAATGTCATATAGGCCAATTAGGATTGTTTAAAATGTTCCGAAAGGTGAGGGGTAACTTTGGCTACGGGCATTCCAAATTCATAGTTTTTTAATCGGTAATCTGTAGCCTTTTTGACTCCTACGCTATGGAAAGTGGAAGCTAAGGGAAGAATCGGCTTCTCCATTCCCATAAATTAGGCAAAAACCAAAGTAGATTTGTAAGGGACGTAGAAGCCGCCATTTTTCGATGGGAAGGAACAGGAATAACTGCTTAGAGTTGCATTCAATCAAAATTGCTAAGATCGCGCTTAAGCTATGTACGCATTTGGACGGTATCACAAAAAAAATCAGTTATGTAAGGCCAAAGTCCATTGCTGTTACTTTATTGGTCCAATTAAGAAGTTTAAAAATACAAACCTAAGTGACTCAAATCAGCGAAAATAGCCTCTAGTTAGTCTTTGTATGATGTAATTAATAGGAGTAACGCCGTAAATCACCTCCTGAGGACTAATGGTATGGTGGAATTTCGCTTGCAATGTTCTTGTCGTCAAAGATCCTGGAGCCTCTTAAAATGAAGGATTGAAAACGTTCTACATTTGCAAGAAGAGACTTCAGTCTTTGATGATAAGTTGGCAAAGAATTGTAAAGTAATCGTCTGAGAGTATGACTACAACATTGTTAAGTCCCCTCATTTAATTTTGCAATTACATTAAAATTGAGCGTCTTTACAAAAGCAACCTTAGTATTTTCCATTGCTATCACGCCTTGATTCTTTGCTCCGCCTCTCCTCGATTACATCGACAGCTATCGCCCGAACGAGAGGCGTAGCCTGATAGCCCATCTCAGCGTTGACTATTACAATTCTTTTCTGCATTAATACCTCAATCTGTCTTCAGGGAGGTCTTGGGGGACCACATCCCCCAATTAATATAGTTCTGCCCCCAAGAGTCGGCCAAGATGATATGACGTATAAGTTGAACATTAGGCATTATGTGTTGGAAGTGCAACTATGAAAAGTAACTTAACAAAAAGCTTTGAGAACACACTTCTTCTACATTGTTTTTAAGCTCAGTAATTTGCCACCCTCAAAGGCGCAATGGAAAGTTGAAGTCGCACACAACACACACACTGTACAAAGTTTGTATCGAAGTTACTTGACGTCACAATCCCTCATTTTACAAGAGAAATTAACCAGGTGATTTCACTAATTAAGTATAGCTTAAAATCTTAAGTGGTCACGTTGATTACGAATATGCCTGACCGATTGAAGCCATACCACTTTGGCTTCTCCTAAGGCGAGAAATGTGAAGCCCAACCGACTCGTGCAAATCATGTCATTGCTGAGCTTAGTGGATCGATTCAAAATTTTGAAAAATTTTTGGCCATTATTGACAAAGGCAGTTCTAAGGCTACTCAGACTCCTACTTCCCTTCCCCCCGTAGAGTTGGGTGGTACTACGCTTCGACCTCTTTATTTGGGTTAAAACTTGAGTTTGAGATAAGTAAGTTTGCAGGAGGCTGGTAAGTTGCGAACGCAGAGAAATGCTAAATATATTCACAACAGTGTCGTCATCCCAAAGCCTATTACAGAATAAATAGATTACTCTCTTGAGTTAACCCAAAAGCAAGTAAATATTTATAAAAACTAGAAGAGAAATTTTCACATATTCTATTTGAAAATCCGCTCCCACCTTGTGGTCTGCAGCAAAGTCTAAGTGATGCCTCAAAAAATAACGCAAGGAAATGAAACAAAAATGAGCAAAAAAAACAACTTAATCAGAATCAACTTTAGCACGGCAAGCAGAGACAAATTGTTCACAGTCAAGCGAAGGTGATCTAACGCGTTTTGACTCCTTGCCGTAGACCTTGAGTATATAATTCCCGCTTTGGAAAGCTCCATGCGATAAGCGTTGATGCAGTTGTGTCTTTAGTGGAATGCTTGACTGTTGTCGTTTCTATACATCATCGAATGCAGACGCATTGCAGTTTTTTTCTATCCCAGGCGTGAATAGAAATAAATAGCAATTCGCGAACTTCACGCAGCACTTTTCCTGTCGAGATGCTGTGACAACTAACATAATCAACACCTGAAATTTTGCGTAGAGCATTTCAATTTTACAAACTACCAGCATATTCAGTGAACATTTTTAGCGCTACCATACATTCCGACGTCAACTAATAAACCACATCGGAGGCTAGAATCCTTTCTTTCCGAGGTACATACTATTCTTTTTGACTAACACCTCTGCTATATTCCTTTCAGCATCTGACATATGCCCTTAAACACAAAACACAAAGCGAAGAATCTCAACGAGCAGATCAAATCAGATCAAAGGCAGGATAAGCAGTCTCGGCGCTGATTGGCCAGAGCGGGATGAGTTTTATCAGCCATT
>UYWX01020610.1:0-18393 GCA_900622495.1 Hydatigera taeniaeformis | reverse complement strand
CACAAAGCGAAGAATCTCAACGAGCAGATCAAATCAGATCAAAGGCAGGATAAGCAGTCTCGACGCTGATTGGCCAGAGCGGGATGAGTTCATCAGCCACCATCAGAAATCGACAATGGTTGAGGCAAAAAGTGCAGAGCTGAGCATCACCAACATGGATACACCGTGCTTTGTGCAGCAGTACCAACCGAACTCACACTCCCGCCCACGTCGCTTGGGTCTGATTTATCGCCTCCTCTGAGTCACCAAATGGCTAATTTATGCAAACACATTGTCAAGGTCATCTTATGTATGTGGTGTGCAATTTTACTTCCACCAATCAATAAGAGATAAGAAGTCAGACGAATACATTTTATGCTAATTGATTTGAAAATGAGTACCAAGATTTGCTTCGCAATATTGAACAAAGGAGAGGCAAAACGCTGCAAATTTTACATTAAGACTCGCAAGTAAACATCTATTATACTTTTTTCGACCAAGTGACGTTGCTTTTGCACGACCTCCAAATTAGCCATTTAACTATCAAGCCAAGCTGCACCTTCACCAACTCGGGCAGCGATTGGTTAATGCCTCATTGACGAGTGACCTTGATGCATAAAGAGGTAGATTGACGTAGTTGTAAAGGTTTTAGTGCAATTTGATGGTCCGAGTAGACCTACCCCGTGGTAGCGGGTGTGTGTGTATGTGTGTGCAAAGCAAATGGACGGGCGTGGCTTTGCTGACATCACTGCAGTGGATCATGGGAGTGACCTTGAAATGTGCATATACGTCATTTTAATGAGCGTATAAACACTATGCCTTTGCTAGTGGTCGATAATAGGCTGCACTTTTGAGTTTGTGTGTATTTGGGCCACGGGGTAGGTTGTGTAGATGCCTCACTGACACTAAGACTGCTGTTTTGAGGCGGCATTAATCTGTCGCTTTGGTGTTTGAATTAAAAATTCATTTTTTTCAATGAAATACGTAAAATTGGTCGGAAGGAATTAGGTTTTGCCGCCAATGATTTGATTAAGAAATGCGGGAAAATTGAAGTTGCTCCTCAACGCATGGTGTCATTAATTCAACTATAGTCCATAAATATTCCCTTTTGAAACTCGATAGGGATAGAGAATCATCGTGACCCTTCAATTTATTGCTGACATGGGACGAATAGTGTTCCAATGACAGTAGGTCACTTCAATGTAAAATTGGTCTAATGAAAATGCCTGGAGCAGATACGTCGGTGTTGTTAAGTGCCAAATCTCAACGCTCGCTATGATGAATGCTGCATTTGCTATTCTAGTCATTCCCACTTTCTTTGTCTTATTTTACTCCTTTTCCAAAGTTAAAAGTATCATGGACTTCTAATGCACTAGGTGTATGAAATTGGGCATAGCCAGACCATCATTTAACTTTTTAGCACAACTCAAAGGGTCAAAGGACTTTCTTAATGGATGCATTGACAACATGAGAGCGTTTCTGGGAGCATAGTTCTAATCGTAGGACTTCGGTTTTGCTCATCTCTACTGGTCCAAGTTCAAATTTTCACGACTCTCCGTCTTCTCGCTAAATTGGTTTCCACCGAATTTCTGCAAAATGAAGTTTCAGTTATTACCACTATTCACTTTAAGCCTGGCAATTCTCTTTCCATTCACACACCAAGCAGCAGTCCTTTTGTGCGAACTTTCAAACTATCTCAAGTACTTAGATGGGAACTCTTAGAGAATGGTATATTTTAAAGGATTTTCCTGTTAGCATAATCGCACTTTCATTCTACCTTATGAGCTTTAAGTAACAATGGTCTGGATATGATGAGTAGCAGCAAAACATTACCTACCACAGCTTTCTTACTACGAGAAACGAGTAACGTGATTCTTAATGACGATCTAGGCTTAGTAGCCCATAGAAGGCTGACCCATCTAAATACTTTACCAATTGTAACTAAGGTTTGACAGGAGACCCTCATGACGGCTAAATTGTAGGCGGAAACTTTCAACTTTGAGTAAGCAAATCCTCGGATAAATGAATGGTGTGTGTGTGTATGTGTGTGTGTGTGTGCTCTTTCTAGACAGAAAACATCGATGAAGAAAGGGAGTAAACAAATTCCAGACACGCTGATTCATAACGCTACCTCTGTGTCGCTGTGTAGCGCCACTTACCTCTTCACTTCAGTCTTGTCCAAAATGGGCATTTGGTGAGGTGTTTTGAACCAGCCTCCTCCACCTTCAAGATGAGGGGCTAGCAAATGGGGCTACGATTGTCCGGTTGAATGTAATGATGCAATTTAGGACATGGGCAGTACTTTTGGGTTGGCATTGGCAGGTCCCACCGCCACCAGCTGACTAACGCACCCGCGTTCGCGGGCTTTGGGGGACAAAAAATCCATACCAAGGGTGTTGTGTCCTGAATGTGGGTCACCAAAGCTCACTTGGCGAGGCACGGGGAGAGCAAATCTGAAGGACGCCTTTTTTGTAGCTCTTGACCTTGAGAGAGCAGAAGAGGAGGAGGAGAAGGAGGAGGGGGGAAGGAGGTAGAAGAGGACGAGGACAAGGAGGGGAGGATGGTCTTCGTACCTCAAGGTCAGTGTTGCAGCCCAGTGGCTGTACTTTCTTCCCATAATCCTCACTTTTTCTTCTGCCGACCGTTTCGGCAGCTGCCGGGATGTCAAAAAAGATAGTCAAGGAAACAGCAAACGGTTATTTATTCTAATTTCTATGTCATTTGAATGGACAAGGTTGTTTGCGTAACTCATAAATCACGTTTTTTCCGTTATTGATGAGGTATTTGTGTAAAATGTGTAACGAATTTCCGAATGTGGAAGCTTTTGAATGAGGGTGGCCAACTGAAAGCTGTCTGTCTTAAGTCTTCCAAATTTTTGTTTCTCCCATTTTTCCTGGAAAAGTTGTGAGAAGGATTTGGGAGAGAATTCGTTGAAAAACCTTATGCGTGCATCACAGCTTCAACGAAATTGTATTGTCGAGAAGAGGTATGTCTTACTGACGGCGGGACACTTTACAAGTGCTGCATTCGGCAAGAACCCTTTTAAGCTGAAAAATTTAAGTATTTACGATTGGTGAAGGCCTCATAAAGCTTTTCGGACTAATCTCCCTTCAATTGCCTTCTCGTTTTGGTGGAAGTTAGGGAAATATACAAAAAAGCTTTTAGCTCTACTCGTCCATCAAATAGTGAAGAAAGCCGTCGGAAGGAGAGGTGCTGAATGAATGAAAAATGTGGGTAAACTAATGTTATGAAGTCAGCGGCATGGTGGAAAATACGGCTCCCAAATTGGTAAAGCGCCCCACATTTACCGTCTTCCGGGTAGTCAAATCAAGGGGTGTCCAAAGGGCAAAATGATGGATAGCAGTGTCTAGGCTGTTTGGTGTTCCAGTCCGCCTCACAGCTGAGCATCGTAAGTGCAGTCTGTCGCGCCTACATTTCGTTGTGGGTAGGAAACTGCAAATTTTTACCCTTGTCGCCGCATTTTAGTGAGTTAATTGGACAGTCTCTGAGTACGTGCAATGGCTCCGGAAATGGTACAGATGCTGATGATCACACAGAACTTTAAATTGCTATTTATGGGAACTCAAGCAATAAATGGGTTACGGCGGCGGACCATATATTCGCGCACAAAGTCCGTCTTACTCCAGAGCATTAGTTGCGAGGACCAGTTTGACATTGCAAAAAAATGTTTTATTTACCAACTCAGTATTAAGAACGGTGAGCTCAAAATCCATGAGTGGAAGACCGTCAGTCTCATGCGAACAGTTTCTCAATTGAAACAAACACTTTATTCATTAAGTTTAATCAGACGCAAAACATGGAGTTAAGCCGTAAATGTCCGACAGGGTATTTACACTATTCTTTACTGAAAACAGTCCAAAACTGGTTCATTTTGACCCTTCAGTATAGGCTAAAGCTGATATTTTGTCAAGGTCGTTAAAAAATGCAAGGTAGTTGGAGGAAAGGAAGCAGTACAGCAGTCCCATGCACGTTAATAGAGAGCAGGACTGTGGAACACCCTATTGCACCAGATACAGGAGAGGAAGTGACTAACCTCCACTGTTTCAGCGTGTGAATGACCCCAAACAGGACTACGTGTCTCCGCATCAAGAGCAGCCGTGATGACGATTGTGACGATGACGATGACGACGGTGATGATGATGATGATGGCGATTTAAACCCCTTGGCGTGCCTTTGTTGTCGCTGTCGTTCTTTACATTCGCCATTTTCTGCACTCCACTTAGGGGAACCAAATGTACCTTGAGATTTTGAATAGCAGACACAAGAAAGCAACTCACAATACTCTCAACTCGCTTAATATGCGCAGATTTTTGATAATTATAGAACGTGTCAGACCTCCAGTCTTTACGATCTGAGCTCTTTGACCATAAACTCCATAAATAAAAAAAGGTTTAAATGGTAGAGAGGCGGTAGGATGCGAGAATCGCAGTTTACTGATGGACCTCTATGTGTAAGGCATTTCGCACAGCTAAGCTTAAGGTAACGTGTTCTCAGTTTCAATGCAAATTTTAAACGAATGCAAAAAATTAAAGTATCAATTGGTGTAACGCTATCGCTTCTGCTTGAATTGTTATGACTACTTTATTGAAGAAGATGTTTTTGAAAAAATAAGTGCCTTCCGAATTGAAGCAAAATTAAATTAATTTATTCTGCTCAAATGCAGTCTCATTACGCAACAGCATTTCATTATAAAAGAGTGGAGAAATTCCAGGAAATTAAAATTACTTGCTAACTTTAAACTCTTTCTTATCCATGACAGAACGTTTGCAACCACACCCCGAGTCGACAGATAAAATTGTGTTAAAAGCGAATTTTATAATCTCTTGGCATTTTAAGGCAGCACAGTTAAGGATAGCACAACTACAAATGTGCTGTGCTTAAAAATATATTAAGTAAAATGTTTTACTTAATAAATTTCAGTAAAAATTCTGCTGATATCAAAAGTAATTGTGAAAACTTTACGGATCGATGTTTGAGGATTCACTTCAATTTAGATCTATCAAAGCCTTACATACTGACGATTTAAGGCACTACTAAGGTGCTATCTAAAAATGTTCATCGGAGATTCGTTAAATCCATGCGGTACTTCGACTCGATTTGGCAGGCCTATTAGACCTTAGCTTTTTTTGGGAGACTTGTCCTTCAGACATGTTGATAGAGTTTTAAGCCTCCGATTTGCTGGCAATATACTTTGCTTTTTAGAATTGCCTTTTCCAAAAGCGGCTTCCAAATGACAGTGGTGAGAGCAGAAGACAAACTTAATGTGAAGGCAAATAACTTTCATAAAGATGGAAGAATGGTACATACTGAGGATGAAATAACAAATGATGATTCCTTCTGTACCATCTTAAGCAGAAGTGCTATCTAGGACGGCTGTAAAGTACCTAAGATAGTAAGTCACTAAGTTCCCTACGGTGTTTGTACGCACGCGTTAATAAAGTAAATCCTTTCCCGTTTTGGGCCATTTAGCATGTGACGAGCAAAAGACCTAGGAACTGACCACTACATTTACCTTTACTCGATACGCCCCAAAGAAGACAAAATCCTAGTATCATTTTGATCATGAAAATTAGTCAGCAACGCTGTGTGGTTGTTTTTTCCTCATTTCATCGACAGCTGCCTGATGACAAAATAAAATGTTTGATGAAGGACATCGCTAGGGGCGCCACTTAAGAGAGGGCCAAGGCAAAGCTTTAATGACTTGGCCACCTCTTCCTTTTGGGACTGAGAACACTCAAGACCGTGGCTTTGTACAATTTTTGGACAGCATGACCGTAAGGACATGCCAGTAGCCTTTTACTCCTTCCACGGGATGGTGGTGCACACTAGGTCTCAATGCTATACCTCCTCCCAACCTCAGTAAGGTCTAGCAATACGCTTATTTTAAACGTATTTTAATTTTCAGATAAGGCGGAGTCCTTAGCCAACTTTTTGCGCAAATAACAATGTTGTAGATGCCAGTAATTATCGCATTTATATTCCCGAGTTAGAAAAAGTAGAGTCATTGCCTCGATATCACTGCAAGGATAAATGTTTTACCCTAACTATTTGCTTTTCCATTAAATGTGTCTGGTTTTACATTTATACAACTTGACCCGCGAAGAAGTCGCTTTCGCCTAGCTCAAAGGGACAGAGACGAAAGTTAGTCTTCTCAAAATGCTAGAAAACATTAATCTTGCCTTTTACAAACGGCTACATAGTAAACATATTTTAAAATTTTTAAATCTAAATATGATTTAAATCTTTCCGGTGAAAAAGATCAACTTCGTTTCGTTACATGGAAACATGGTACTGACCAGCCTCGATTTACCTTTGACCGTCGTTGGCCAGCGCTGTCCAGTCCAGTGCAGTCAGACCAATTGTGTTTGGCATCGAATGG
Organism: Hydatigera taeniaeformis; assembly: GCA_900622495.1. Taxonomy (NCBI): domain Eukaryota; kingdom Metazoa; phylum Platyhelminthes; class Cestoda; order Cyclophyllidea; family Taeniidae; genus Hydatigera; species Hydatigera taeniaeformis. The sequence goes on along the minus strand of UYWX01020610.1, from coordinate 12,014 downwards.
ACGAAACTAAGGCACCTTTCACTGGGAACCTTATTGAGGAAGAGGATGTGAGGTTTTATTAGACATGTTCACTGATAACCGCGGGACCTCTGCCTTGAAAGCAGTCCCTAAGTGGAGGACGGGATTTATTCTTGTTCATTGAGAGTGAGACTTCTCACCCTTTCCCCCTTGTCAACTCACTTCAGCATGTCTGGCCAATTTTTCTCCACCTGGCAGAGGTCTTGAGGGAGTATCTTGTGTCGATTTATTGTGCATCCTTCTACAGGCTCTGTGGGTAGTTCAGCACTGATCTTTTACGGACGTAAGGAACGTAAAATAGAAAATAGATAAGAGGAGGGAGCAGATTCTGGAGGGTGACGTTTCTTTTAGACTTTCTGTGAGGAGTCTTTACAGACCTTGTCGTCAGCAGCTTGTGCACTTCCTTTGTCGTCGTAAGCCCTTCCATCTCATCTGATCTTTGAAGTCGGCAAACATGAATGATACACGACCGAAGGCTCACTCTATCCATAGCATTAATAAATAAAGCAATACTAGTCTTCAGGCGGAAACAAAATCTAAAAAACTCTTTGCTATGTTTTCTACTGTGTTCATTGATTTGATTGATGCACATAATTTCCCACATCACTTCTTATTAGATACTCAATTACCTCTTGCCGCTGTCAATGTCCATTCACTGTTTGTACGGCATGATGTGTTCCCTTAAATGCTATCGACATTTTAGCCAGGTGAAATTTGGGACAAAATTTAGCTCGAACCGTTTGCATTAAAAAGAAGGGTCGATTTCTTCGCCCGCCGTGTGTCTACCGCGCCACTGAGGAGGACAAACTGATACGAAACACCTTCGGTAGCACTAAAGGAAAACCTGGAGGCGATGCCACACCCAACTGTCAGCCTTTTAGTTTAAGAACTGGAAATTTCGAGCTCTGAGTGTCCTCCCGAAGACGATACCGGTACCCGTGGCCTGAACCTACTATATCATCCAAGATGACCAAATTCTATACGTTTTGACGATAGTAAAACTCGTCAACTCAGGCTAAAAGTTGAAGTGTTTCCTTTCGTTTGATCAGAAGGAAAATTAACACTGTTACCTACGGAGATTGAAGGCAAATACAGTTAGCTTTACCTAGACGCCATAATATTTTCTTTTGGCCGAAGAATAAAAGTAAAATTGACGTAGATGGAGGGCTCATCCAATTAGTTCAAACAATATGATCGGCAAATTTTAAAGGCCTTTTCAGACACAGATGGACTGACACGTTCTATGACCACATGTCCTTTTTGTTGTGCAAAAATAAGTTAAGGAGTGCATATCTTCGAAGATAAAATGTTTTCCCATTTGTACGGGAGCAAATGACTTCTATGTTGATATGTGGTGAAAAAGCACACTCAAGCTTTGTCAATTAGGGAAGTCGTTAAATACTGAAGCCTCAAAAATGTTGGACCCTTTCGCCCCACCGGATTGGCCGAGCCAATGAGCTTGCGGAATCGTCGCCTTCAAATTCGCCAATCCCACTGCTCCAAGCACTTAATCCTCGCGCATGAAAAAGCACAAAGGTTTCCAGGACGTAAACAAAAGTAGTTAGGATGCTGATTTTGTTTATCTGTTGCTCATGGATCACGGTTTCCCTGTGTGGCGCAGAAATATTCTACTCAGAGGGTCACATTTGTCGAAACAATTCGGCCTGTCGACGCAAACTGCCTTGTCAACTTTTCGACAATGTGACTTGTATCCTCGACCCCCGTGAAAACTGCCGACCCCGATTTATCTCCGTCATTGATGACTCTGAGGTCACTTGTAGCGAAAGTGAGTCCACATGTCTTGACACCATTGAGAAAGTCTAAAAATCCACTTTTAAGGTTCCCATGCCTTGTGCATTGTTTGTTTGTGTTTGTTTTCAGTAAATGTTATTACCTATCAATTAAGCGTTGTCTCATCTAAATCAAATGTTTTGTGCTGTTTTTTTCGTTCAAACGGAGTCGCTATGCACGAAATCGATTATAGCAAAGACAAAGGACTGTTAAAGTAACTTTAGAAACATTATTAATTCATAAGCACCCAACGCGTTATTCACCATTCTCTGCTTGCAGTCACGAAGACCTCCTCAAGCATTAAACACTCCACTCTTCAATAAAACACAAGTAACAAACCGTCTTGAGATGACTACAGCAAATTGAACCTAGAACCTGTCAAAAAATTTTGCAATGGCTTTATTATGCTTCAAAAGGCGTTCATTTTATGGTAGACGCAAGGGAAATTTGTGTACTGAGGAGGCAAGTCTTAAGCTGTCTTAGCATTGACATGGCTAAGTTGAGACGTGGTTATGCAGCCCGGGACCGCCCAACCTCCTCACCGCGGCAAAATTTCCAAGCTAGTCATGCTGCGCTCCCAAATGCATGAGACTTAAGCATTTTTATCAACCAGGCAGGCAGATGTCTTGGACTCGTTTTATTCGCAATGGTAGCACAATTATCAACTTCACAATTAAAGTTGCTTTACTCACTTAAGTGGCGACATTGTTATTTATCGCAATTAAAGTGACTTTTGGTGCCATGCCTCTGGGTCGTTAAAGGCTTCCACTAAAAGGAAATGGAAAATGAGCTCCAGTTACGAGCAGATTGGTGATAATAATTGCGGGCCGTTCAAGGGGAGCGAGTGTGTGCTGTGGGGTGGCATGTAATGCGAGTGACGAAGTACCTGTAAGGCGAAAATTAGCGTCTCACACTTTTATCTTGCTTCCTTAAATTGTGCCAGTTAATGGGAGTTGGGGTGACAATTTAGGAGTTCATAAATTTGAATGCACAAGCATACTTTCCAAGCACATACCACATAAATGAAGTGGAGTCCTGTTGTAGAAAGCGCATTTAAGAGAAAAAATGACTCAGGTTATTCCACCACCTGTACGGAAATCACATCCATTCCTGTCCCATGTGGTCGCATCAGTGTTTCCGATGACTCCTCCACGTCACCTGGTGTAAATGGACTTCTGTTGATTAGTGTTGAGCTCCAAGACTTCCCTGAACTTCGAAGAGGGCATGACTGTGTGACGAAATATCCATTTCCTCTTCACCAAAGGGCAAGGAGACCACTGTCATGGTCAAGAGATCATGGTACGAGGTCCTGAGTGGCCTCCCAAAACCAGAGGGTAGAGTTAAACTATCAATCAAGGCATCACAAAACTGCCCATTCCAAACATCTTCCTCAAAGTGACAAAGCGGCCTATTCTGTCTTGCATTTAACCTCATCAGCTGGAGAAACACTTTTCCACTCCTTAAAAATTACATCAAGACATCTGTCTTATTTGTTTTGGAGATAATTGGATCTAGCACAACGACAAGACGGAAATGGACGCGGTGCTGTTAAGAAGGCATTAGATTGCATGGGTGTGTCTAAAACATGCAGAAATCCATGCAGGAACGAAGTTTTTGAAGCCAATCGGTAAGACCACGCCATTACTTGCCTTAAAGTGGGAAATTTAATCGCAGCCCAAAGTTTATCAAGATGCTTTCCTTGATAGTATGGTTTTGAAGCAAGAAGTTTCGTGTAGTAATCTAAGACTTACATTTTGTCTTGCCTCATTTTCCAGATGACCGTCTCTACTGCACCAACGAGGAAGTCGCTCTGTTCTGCCCAACAAACACCACCTTAAAACTGCTGATGACATCCTTCGTCGAAATGGACTCCAGCTTCTGCTTAACCCGAAAGCAAAAAGTAAACAACCGGTCAGTTCGAGATTCCTCTAAGGATGAGTGTAGACTACCTATACTTGTCCAACTTTTCTTATCCAGATTTAACTGTCCTCGAGCGATGCGAATCATTTGCGCTTTTTCCTTTCCCAGGTGGTAGGTTAAGCAGTGCCTTTGGACTTTGGTAGGAATGGTAAAAACGTTTTAAATGCTTTTCAAATAATAATTTTATTCGACGGGAAGGCACTCCATTTATTTTGCGGCACTTGTGATAAAACTTGAGCCAAGTGCGCACAGGCATAAGCAATTGGTGCAGGATGTGGCGATGCTGCGTCTACTTGGGACTGTTGGCATACGGCGAGTCATAAAACCGAGAAAACGGAATCTCTTATGGGCCACACTATATAACACATTAATATCAGCATTCCAGCTGGTCTTCCCAACGCAACTTATAATTACACCTGATAGATTCCTGAGTCAACTTCTTGTATTTAAATTTGGGCTTTGGTGCACTACTTACTTCGAGACCCGCTCTAATAAGTAGTTCTAAAGCTCGTAAGATCGTGCTTCAATTTTATTTTTCTTTAATTGGTGCTCAACTTTCGGTAGATATTTATATGAAGAGTTCCCATAGTTTGTCTTAACCTAATGTGCTGAAGCTCAGAAATGCTTGGCTTTCTGCCGCCCAGCCTTTGCCTAAGCGAACATGTTGGAACTTCATTGAGAGAGAAGTCCTACGTCTGTGGATGTAAATGGTTGTCTTAATTAGCAGGTCAGGGTATAGTGCATGAACGCCTCGCTTAAACCCTCCTTTATCACTATTTGAGTATACCTGATTTTCATTCACGAAAAAGCTTTAGTTTTACTTCTCTGAGCGTTGGAAAGTGCGGAGGAGGCTTGGATTTTTCCACAGGAAATGGCAGGGCAATTAATGGGGCTGAAGTTTTATAAAATTACTGTAAATATCATTTTGGCAGTTAGGCGGACGTCCAGTCCAAAATGTCACCTGGGAGCGAATAAGGGTGGACATTTCTGCCTCTATTTGATGCAGAGCAAGGGTGTTTAAATTACAACTAGTAAAGGTGATTCTTAAAATCCTAGCCAGTTAATGGCTGACTTTGCAGCAGAATTTTACCGTAAGACTGCGGCTGCATGAAACACCTCTGACTTAAAGACCTTTCATAGTAACATTTACCGTTTTCTTAACAGTGGGCCCCATTGACTGCAATCTTAAAGTCTGTAACTTAAATAAAACCTTTAACAAAGAAAAACGAGTTGGTGTTTGGATTAAGACTAACCATCACATCTGCGCAACTCGAAAAGAACACTTGTATCTGCCCCTTCTGGAATGCCGTTGGGCACAACACATTGAAACAATTTTCCTTCTGACACGCAAAAATATTCATCATAAGCCTTTTGTTGACCGAACGAAGCGATTGTCTTAAAAGAGCAAAATACCGATTACTTTGCTGTCACAGTTGATCGAAATCAGTCAGCGGTTATCATAAACCAAGTCCAGCCGTGATCAATCACCATCCCCTTTGCCGACCCACTTTAACGAACAGGTTTCTCAAAACATTGAACCACCACCGTCATGGCGGCGTTTGTTGCTCTATTTGGGTCTCTGGTTCCCTACACCTCTGATGAAAGCTTCTTTCCGCCTATTAATGATGCCACTTGCATTGTAAAGTCTCGATTAGTAAAATTTCTCGGCCCTACTTTACATTGTTGTCACTTGCTGTAGTGTCCAACGCTTTAGCTGCAACTGACGGTATTTCTTGAGGCAATTTGTGGAACTCACATCGAGTCACTTTACTGCTCAAGTGCAGAGGAAGATAAACTAAATGCAACCACTTTCAAGTCCTAAATCTGCTTTTGCAATTCTCTGTCCCTTATGTCTCCACTAAGTTGTTGCCTTCACGATGTGTCCAGTGTGTCAGTTTGGAGATATGATCAGAAAGGTAGTTAAGAGCTGTCAAAAGTGCGCTGTGAGTAGAAAACGGTAGAACAGAATAATCCACCGCATCTCCTAGCCAAATGCAAACAAAGAGCCTCTCCTCACATATTACATCACAGTTATCACGTTGTTGCCTGTGAAGACGCAACAGCACTTTCCTCAATGGCCAAACTGTTAGCACTAAAATGCAGTTCATGTAAGTGTTTTGATTGCTTCTCACTACCATCAGGTAAGTTTAGACAATGGTTACCAAATTCTTCAATAACTTTGAGAGTGAACCTCGTATGGAGTCGCATTTCGTCAATTTTGTCCTAAGGTCATGTTCCATGGGGAGTGGATGAGTTAAAAAGCACTCCTCAGCTGCACTAAAAAAGTTTTGTAAAGAACAAAGTCGGTTTTGTATGGGACTTCCAAAAATTTCCTAGCAATTTCAAAGAAAGGTTACATTGTTAACATTTAGCCCATTACGGTGTATTCGTTGGTGTGACAAGACATTCCCCACAGGCACACTTCCCTCAACACACTTTACGACGCTTTAGATTCACTTCATGCGGATTTTTGGCTCTGATAAGGGGAGAGCAAACGTTTGCACTTTAGTTGTTGATTGAAGGCAAAAAGTTTGGTTTTTTCCCTCCATTTCGGTTAGTTCTGCAAGATGGACTAAAAATTGCCTCCAGTTGGTAATTATACGTTGTGAGATAGTGCTTCTGGTTTAAGCATTTGTTTTGTCCATTGCGACACTTTATGAGCGGAAACGTTTGTGAATCCAAGATTAGCACGTAGGATCAAATGGAAAGCCGATTCACCTATTTTAATCACACGGTTTTAAGCTCCCCTCAGGTCTCATGAACTGATTGGTTTGAAGGTCATTTGATTGATGGCTTCTTGATTGGTCTCTCAATAGTCATGCACGAATTTTTAAAAACATCTTTGAATTCGCTTCAGGGATCAACGCTTGTAAAATGGTCTTAGTGCCAATCAGAAGAACAAATAATTTACCTCTTATTTAAAATTCGGCGTCTCCTCTCACCGGTACTACGGAAATAAGGGTTCAAGCCGGTGGTCAGGGGTTCTATGAAGAGCCGCACGCCTCGACACTGTTCACTTACAAGTCTTTTCCAACCCTTCCTGAACCCGGGAATCTCGGAAAAAGTTCCATTTCTAGGAGCCAATAATGCTTAAATTAGTTCGTACAAAAATGCAGTTCAATTTAGTCACTCATGTGGCTAAGACGGAAAACATGATCCTAAATTACTGCAAATGCACTCGTCTAACTTCCATGCTACTTCGATCCCTCTGTTTTATGGCTGTGTCAGTGACGCCGTTCACTTGACTCGAGCTGATGATGTGGGATTGGCGTCATTAATCAAGCCACACTTGAATTTCCTTTGAGACACCACCTCACGTCACCCCACACAAATCTGTCTCCATCGCATCTCAGCTCACTTCACTCGAACAAAATTTGACACGTTGGCTTGAAGGAGGTGGTGAGTTAAATTAGAATGCCATAGTTAGGGTTTCGGGGCTAAAGAATGGGCTCTTAGGAAGGCCTCCTCTGAAACGCTTAATTTGCAAGAGTGGCTCAATTCTGGGGGCTAGTAGAAAGCTGTGCTTGGAAGCAGAAATTAAATCACGTTAACCGTGAAGAAACGGGCAATTGAAATCCAAAAGTTCTCCAAAGTGCTCATTTTAACAGCGAAAGTTGTTGCTCTATTCGCAACAGCTTTGGGAAAAAGTGGTGTTGTGGCGCGAAATGTCAAATAGATAAGGGAGATATGCGGCGGTTTCAATCGTTCGGCTCCGATTTTTGCATACTGGAGGATTTTGACGAACAGACCTTCACTTCCCAAAGTACCGATCCTCTGCTTCCCACTATTTATCGTCTACCCTTGCACAATTTTGGCTCAACTCCGTGACACCCTTTGTGGGCTAGAAACTACACTTTGTCCCTTCCTGTTGGGAGGTGATTGCATTGGGCGCAGTTCTTTTAACCAAAATGATGTAAGAAAATTTTGTAGGCCCCAATGAAACTCCATTTTTTTTGCTTTTATGTTCTATGCAGCAGTGGACCGCCATTTCGACATGGTTTGAATAGGCTATTCAAGTGACTTTACTCCCTGTCGTAGACACTTCAAAGGTACTTTTTGTCAAACAAAGTGTATTGTTAAAAAGGCCTCAATGGTTCTTTACACCTTTAGCGGTTTAAGTAATGCCAGAAGGATTGGGAGTTGGTGGTGGGAAAAGACTTTTAACACAAAGCTTTTGAAGTGCACATTAATAAGCAATTCTTTGCCGCTGAAATGTGTAACTTCATGCGCCTTTCCTTCCTAGCCTAACGGTGATGGCTGCATTTACCTCTTCTAGCCGCCTCTCCGTAGCCTCTCCCATGGCCCCTTGGTAGCCACACCCTTGACCTCGTCTCAGTCTCCATCACCTCTGAGCGATGGAAGAAGTAAAAAGGGAATTCGACTGTTGACATCTCGGGAGTTAGTCTCTATTACCTCTGTGTAGTCAGTACAACAAATGCATCTTTTTCATTGAACATTTAGTTTTCAAAAAAAAACCTTCTCCAACAGCAACAAAAACTTCCACTTTTTACGGTAAAGAAGCTGTTTTTGCTGTGTTTTTTTGGCTCGAAAGGAAGTTTACTTTACGCGCAGGAAAATTTCATCACTAGGATTCCAGTGCCCTCTGCCTAATTAATTGCTCCCACGAACAGTAGCAGTAATGATGACCGATGCCACTCCAAAACAATTAGTGCCACCCTCTCAAAGCGTTGTTCAAATTACTGCTGTCGTGCTAGTGGACAATGCATGGTTGAGTGATTTGCCATCTCAACTCATGTCGTCTACAATTAATTTAGTTTGATGCAGTGTGGAAGCACCACTGCTCCCCACTTCTCCGCCAATTGTTCATGTACTTGAGTCAAAGTTTCACACTTCTGCTTCTTCTTTAATTAAAGGCCTTCAATGTACTAAAAAATTTGCAAAGAAGGAAAGCTGTGTTGGGGTGCAAGAAAACAATTTAACAAACTTACAGTACAGAAGTTCCTCGAGGCTTCAAACATTCTCCCTTAAGCCGTGTTGATGTTTTGTAGGTGAAACCGCAACGTGTGCTAAAGGAAGAACTTACACGTTTAAATAAATTTTTGAAAAGGTACAATCCACCTTCTTCGCTAGAGCCTCGTCTTTGACGCCTTCAGGAGGCATTCATTATCCGTGACATCACTCATCCTCCGTAAGGGAATAAAAAATTGATGGGATAAGTTTTCAGCACCGGAGCAAGGTCTGCTGCCTGGCTCAGGTCCTCAAGCGTCACATTCGCTGCGAGTCCAGATGCGCCTTCAATGGGGATGCTGGGAAAATTATAGTAAAATTGGACTACTTTCTCAAGTGCGCATCTGCTGCACTCCAGTCCCTGTTTTTGGTGGTATTTTGCTAAAATCAAAGGGAGAAAAGGGCATTCGATTTCCAAATTCCTTCCTAATTTGTTCCAAAAGAAGGCATTTATTAGACACCTCCTTTGGATCGGATTTAATTAGTAAAAGGTTGCGCTCGCCTCATTTGCGGCCGTACAGAAAGAGTTGTTGGTTTTTGGTACAAGAAGGTTCACATCATGTTTATTCCACTTGTAGAGTCAAGATTTTATAACGAACAAACGAAAGTGAAAGTGCTCTTAAATTTAGCAATGTTAAGCACCGCCACCAGTGTGGCTCTCGCCATCCTCTCTGAAGTTGCCAAAAGCAGCTAGTTGGAAAACCATGTCATTAGTGATTAGAAAGACGGGAAGTCGCAGACCTGTGCGGCGAACCGCGCCACCCGCATGGGAAGGAAAAGTGTAGAGTCTGAAGTGTCTGTTTTTTAGAGTGTTTTTTTATAGGCGACACTAAGGAAGTCTGCCCCATTTACTACCAACGCGTTTTTACTATTTTGCATTCCTCCACTAAAATTTTGACATCCAGCAGTTTCGCTCAATTGCTCCTACGAGGTGCAGTCTTCTCTCCTGTGGAAATGGTGTCTTTCAAAAACTATAAATAAATACGGATTGACTTGACCACTTTGTGATTTGAGCTTTTAAAATCTCCCCAATTCGCCTTCCCTAACATCAAACCCAAATTGTTAATAATACAAAGGTACAAGGGATCTAGACTTGACGAGTTATTCGCAAAGTTGCACTGATTTGCAGAGCACCTTTGAAGCAGCATGTCTTTGCTTCTTGGAATTGTGCAGGCTTCGTAGACACTGCACCTACACTGCCATCTCGGATGACATTCTCCTCCGAATCTACGAGATATGCGAAGGTCAGCAGAATTGCTCATTCCAATTGCAGAGTTTCCTGGACCCTGCATGTGATGGACAGGCCTTTTGGATCAGTGGAAAGGCCCTCGTCTTGAGGCTGGACCACCAGTGCATTGCAAGTGGGTTCCAAGCTCCCAAGACAGTGTTTCCTTTACTAAAAATTGACTTTTCCAAGAAAGTTAATGGTGGATCGTAAAATTTCTCGGTATAATACTAAATTATTTTGATATTTTTGGGTCGACTGGAGGCCATTTCCGATGCTGAGTTATTTGATTGCCTAAAAATTTTTCACTTGATCAGACAGAAGCTGTGATCTCTAACTGATTCTTTGCTGTCATGGTACAGAAAATTTTGGTGTCTTCTAAAGAATCCCAACTTTTATGCCGAAATCACTTGGGTAGCTGCCAGTTGTTCAGCAAACGTTTCGTTTAACTTGTTGCGCTTTGTAAAATGATTTGTTGGAAGGATGACAAACCACCTTTGGTGAAAGTACTGTGCATTGACACCAATGGCATTTAATCTTCCTCACTGCTTATGATTAACCTTTGATCTACAAGCATCAGACAGTCGCAGCAATTTTAGGCACTTTGCCAGCTTACTTTCCCATGAAATGCATCCACTTTGTTGTTTTTGTAGGAACTAACCACTTTTGTTTTTTGACTTTAGATAAAATGATGTATCTCTTGCCAAGAAAAGTTTCAAATTTATTGCGATGGGGGAGACTTTAAGGCACACACTGAAACAATTTTTTGTGGCTTTACTTCGGGCTGGCTGTTGGCTAGAAAGAGTCAAGTTGTTCTAGGGAAGTGACGCATGATAGAAACCAAGATATGGATGCCCTATTAATTCCTACTCCTTTGTTCAGTGCATGCAAGACTCATTTCAACGTCGCTATGGATACCTCTCCTATGGATACTACTCTCAGTAATCTTTGCAGTGGTTACTTTCACCGCTATCATATGCTTCGACTGGAGTTCGTGGTGTCGACACACTCGGAGGCACCTGAGTCGCACCCATTGGCATCTCTCCGTTCCCCTTCTGCTCTCCTCCGATACTGATTTCGTCTAACATACCGCCATTTATCTACCTTCGACCGCCACTCTCTACCCGCTTTTCTATTCCGACTCCAAATGAGACCCCAGTACTTTTCTATTATGTGCCTGCCTTCTAGAAGGACCGCCACCACATTGCATACATTTATTCCCGATTTAAAAAACTGTGAGGTGGATTCGTAGGTGCTCACAGTGTCCACTCCTCTGCTCTTAATTGGTCTAAAAATAAATAAAGAGGTCGATTATTTGAAAGAGGTGTCGTAGATTATAGCACCAACTCACCATAAAGTGCGGGTCCAAACAAGTCGTCTGGCATCTTACTAACTTAGGTGACCCTATTTACCGTTTGAAAATAAATCATGAAGAGACCAGTAAAATTTCATTGTAATCTTAACAGCAACATCTGGTGATGCTTAACTTCCTCGAAGATGGCTCGACCATCACAACCGAGAAGTCCCATTGTTTTCATTTAACGCTAATACTTGTGCCTCGTTCTTTCATTCCACTCACACCCACAATGTGTCACGCATGTGGAGAGTTGGGATGGAGTAATGAAATCCACTATTCATATACGGGTGGGACTGATGGAAAAAAAGCCAAAAGTAATGGACTCTTTAAAAGGTAGATGGTGGGCCATTACTTAAACACTTCACTCACCTTCATGCAAAATGCTGCCTTGAAATTTTCTTGGATCAGACATTTGCTTTTGGCAATAGAGAAGAAATCAAAAGTTGGCAAGACCAAAATTTGACCATCATGAATTTCTTCTGAGATGGTCTTTATTAAAGGATGGGAGGGATGGGGAGGTAACCTCCGTTGAGGGAAGATTGGCTCGATGTACTAGTTGTCAACATCGTTATCTTCCTCTTGTGGTGCCTTTAAAAGTACAAGATTGTGAGTAATGTCCTCTTCCAGCGTTGTACAAGGCTCTCACGATCAGTCTTGACAGCTTCAAGAGCTTTGAAGATCCAACTATTCTTAACTCGATCACACCTTGATTTTTACAATTCTTCTTAAGCCGCC
>UYWX01020609.1:703-23912 GCA_900622495.1 Hydatigera taeniaeformis | reverse complement strand
ATAATTTAACTGTAAGTTGCAACTAATAAAACTGTAAAAGCGCTTTTGACATATGTTTTTTTCCGACATCGTATAAGTAATCGTTACTAGTATACATTGTGTTCCGAGGTCGTACAAAATTTTCTGTCCATAATTATTATATCTTTTCAATTTTTTATTTATTCAAAAGAATTTAACAAAATTGGCTTTTTGGGAGTTATTTTTATAGTTATGGATATTTTTAGTCTGTTTGAATTATTCTTTGCAAAAAAAACAGCGTATCGTTTGACGTCAATCCTGTGATCATTTAAGGTCAGTCAATAAGTGAGGTCACATGAACCGTTCTATCGTCTTATTTGTGCGTTGAAGGTCGTTCGCCGGTTAGTGGAGTCAGTTGTGGTTGTTCGCATGTTACCGGTGTTTTATTTATTATTTTGGGCTCACATGTTGCTAAAATGGCAGTAGAAGAGGAGGCAAATATCGACACCTTATTGATCGCGGCGGAAGTACTCGAACGTGATCTTGTTAAAGGTGGTATGTCAGGTCTTCACGTTTCTGAGTTCATTTTTGTGCTAGTTCATTTCCAATCTAAAGAACATTTATTTCCGCGGGATTCTTTGATTCAAAATGCACAAAGGAGATTTTCCACAACATATTCTACACCAATTGCCTCAAATTTAAACGTATGTACTTGATTATGGCATCTCATCTATATTTCTTATGGTTCAATACGTTGGTCCGATTCGTGAACTGAATCATTTTTTACATACCGGGTTTATTTATGTGTATATTTTTTTGAGAGCTTTTTATTGTCCTTCATAATCTTCCGGCTGCGGCACTATGTGGGATTACAAAACGGTCATGCTGACTTTTCTTCAACGACTATGTTTTCTGTTCATTTTTCTAATCCAAGCATATCATAATCCTGTTTTTTAATGATAGCATTGTTGGAATTTATTATTATTTCGATGAATTGGTACTGTCAGTTGTCCATTGTACGAAATTACTGGGTACCTGTCACTGCATTATCTGTGTAAAATTTAGCTGACTGGTTTTGCGATATCGTTGCCATTTATTGGAGCCTGATAACTAGACTTCAATTTCGCATTTAAATGTATAACGATGAGTGATTTCTCACTTTCTTGGTTGCTCAGATCTACTGTGATGTTTGTAGCCTTTGTCGTTGGAACTGCTTATTGACCGTTTGCAAAATTTTAATGGATGTATAATGCTTTTTAGTAGAGTGGCTTTTCCAGCCGCCGATTTTCCATTTTCTATCCCTAGTTATAACTTTATATTAGCCCCAAATTAGTTTTTATGTTTACGATTAAATTGTGACTGTTGTGATTGCAAGCGCTGTTTTTACGCCTAGTGTTGCTTCATAAGATTTTTCTTATTCATCTCTTAAATTTTAGGCATCAAACAAATCATTATATTTTGTTACCAAATTAGCAGTTCCGAGACTTGGTCATATCGTATCCTTTCTCAATTAAATAATTGCTATTTGAGATGATTTCGATATAGTTTTTTGAAAGGAACGGTCAAATCCAACAATTGTTTGTGACATCACAAAACTATTTTCGTTGTTCTTACTCTGCCTTGAAAATAGTTTTGTAATGGTTTAGATGCACAAAAAGGTACCACAATTGCTTAGCGTAGTAGCTTGTAGAGTTTATCTACACAAATAGTTGGATTATTTCATTTTACCCCCTCAGTTCCGTTCGGCTTCTGGTTCGCCGTCCGCATCACCCACGACGCCGTCCAAACGTCATTGGCTTACCAGTGATCTTATTATCTCTCGTTCTGCTGCCCCCAGCCGGTGCTTCACTTCTTCATCCAACATCTCTCTCACCGATCTCAAATCCGTCCTTCCCGTCTCTTGCTCACACAGCAGTAATAACAACAGTAACAATGGTCCTTGTTCCCTTGTTCCACCTTCAAGTAAGCCTCTTCTCTCATTTCTCTGCCTTGTTGTTCCAAGTCAAGGCGAACCGTTGTTTTGTTTTTTCTTAAAGCGCGAACATTATTTGCTTCACTACGGGATCTCGTAAGCAGGGATCCTCAAAGTCGTATTTCTAGCTTTATATTTGTGCGTGGCTATCGTTTTCGGGAGGTTGTTACGTGAATGCAATGACGTAAGCTGTAAGGTTCACACTCGCATTGGCCATGTTGACCTAGTCGGGATTGAGTTCTGCTTTGACTCAGAATGCGAGCTAAGTCTTATGCAGACTGACCTCCTACAACCCCTAACATCATCAATAGTATCTTGGGAACGGAGCAGTTTGCTTCTGTGCTAATGTGTTGCGATTTGTACCTAAGGTCAATTTTATTTAAGGGTCTCTCTAGGCTCTTTTCCACAAGACGGGAGGAATATTTCAATCAAACGGAACGCGTGATTGAATTCATCCGGTTTTCATTCAAATTGTTAATTTTTGGCATCATTCATTATTCTTAAGCATCACTGCCACACACAGAAATGCATAAAGGCCCAAAGTGGCCTCTTTGTGCATGAATTATGCATGCCTTTTGTCGGAGTTACACAACCTTGAGATGACGCCCGTGGTAAAGTGTAACCGGTGCAGCTTGTTGGCAAACTAGTATCACAACGGAAGTTGAATTGGCCCTTTCCCTCTCCACTCTTCATTCTGTCTCGTATGTCTGACTGCACTGCTGGTTAGTAATCACGTGCGCAAGAAAGGGCTACGTCAGCGCATGCCCTCAGTACCTTTTCGCTAAGGTCTGCGTTTGCTGCTGCCGCTTCTGGCCTTGGCATTACGTAGCGTCCAGTCACACCGAACCACCGCCCTTTTGCGTCACGCAGAACTGTCATCCCTTCTCTTTGCCTCCAGGAATCGATGCTTTTTGCCGGAGCAGTGAGGCACGTTTGAAGAGGAAGTACAGTTAGTTCACGACATGAGCGGAAATAGCTTGATGATTTGAATGGATCAGAAAACGTGAGAATTGAATGGTGAAGCTCAAAGGTTCTATTGTTAAAACAGAACTTCTGCCATAAGTTCTCGCTCTGGTTTGAAAGGTGTGTTCCTCGCAGTGAGTTGACTCACAAGTCTTCCAACTCTACAATGAGGGTAATCCTTATTTCATTCATAAGTATGGATAAACTTCCTGAATGTTATATTACCATAGGTGGATTGGTTTTATTGGGCGAGGCTCAACGATGGCAGTGATTCTGTCCTCAATTCGATGCTTTTTAGAACATTCGAGATTGGAGTACTCGTCTAAAGTAGATGTCTTTTCTCAGTAATTTTCTTGTTGTAATCTCTAGGCTGAACCGTCTATGATCGGTTTTTTCACCTCTCGAATAATGTCGAGTTAGCGAAACTTGTTCCCCCTTGGCGATTGCGTTCATCAGTGCTACGCGAAAATTTTGTGGCACTGACGTACAGGAAGCCTAAGTAACCAGTATCGTCTGAGAGGTCGTTGATCCTTGAAATACCTAGGAGGACTGTAAAGTCAAGTAAACAGCTGTTCCTTGTCTACTCTCAGCCCTCTGTCACAAATATCGACCTAAGTGTCAGGCATTATCTGCTTACATTTGGGCACGATCTCATTTTAGTAGCGAAAAAAAATTACTGGAGAGTCGTCTATATTTGCTAACACAGGGTTTGTGATCTCTGGCCCATCCGAAATGCTTGACGAGAAGAAATGGATCATTTCACATGGCATTCAACCAAATTGCTAACCATTCACCGTTATGTTTTCTTCAAAACTTTCCATTTTTACTTACATGCACTTCAGTCGGAGTGCCTGGCGTGGCTTGTTGGAATAGTGCCTGGCATATACCGATATTAATTAGGGGTTTTGGTGCATGCTTGTATGCGTGCATGCAGGCACACGCATTCACTTTTAAACACTGACCTTATACGGTCTCTGCCTCCCTTTTTCGATGATCCTTCCACCGGTGCCATCTCACATATCTACATCGACTCGCACTACAAGTCCACTTGGTATCTGATTCAATGGCGTACGTGCGTGCGCTCGTGTGCTATTATCCAACCATCACAGGTCTTACGCTTATGTTCACTTATGCAAAATTAGCGTGGCCATCTGCTGGTGACCTAAGGGCTATATTCACGTGGTGCAGTCGCAACACTGTGGGTGTGTATTTATCGTTTTTAGGTCACTTGTGAGACCCACGCGCCTGCACGTACATACACAGGCGTCTCTTTCGCTCTCCTGCGTTGGTCTCAACCTTACCTTTTGTTGCGCAATAATTATCCCTTTCTGTTCTTCTGTCTGCATCATTTCGTACAGGTTAATTTGCTTACATAAGCCACACTGCTGTAGTGAAATCAGTTCATGGGGTGTTTTGGCTTCTGTCCTTTTAAACAAGCAAACTTTTCCCTTACTTTAATGAAAACCGAATTTCTTATTGTCTGCGGGTGCATTTTGTGCGTCGATCCTTGATGTGAACGAGTTTGGGTTTATTTCCAAACATGAGGCCTCGTCTGATGCGATCTTCTTGCTACAAGATGATCCCATCTCCGAAGGCATTTTAAGTCACACCAGTAGTAAAGGTCGTTTTTTACACATGTTTGGAGGATCCGTTAGGAGGGCAATTCGAACGATGTGAGCTGATTTGTAAAGCGTTGAAATGATACGCGCAAAATGCGCAAATAGATTATCGTTTATCAGTATGACTTTAAGGTCTTGTATTCACCCTCCCCTTTGAGGTCCTGTCCTTTTTTGTGTTTGACTCGCCGAATTTTAGTATGTCCACTGTCATGCCTTAAGCCAGGTGTTGTAACTATCTGAACAATTGCATAGTTTGGGGAATCATTTTTGTACCAAGTTTGGTTACCTTGACTAGATGTCCATTATCACAATTGCTAACTTGGAGACCGGTTTTTCCTCTTGAAACACACTTATAGTTACTTATGAAAGTTTCCGATAGATCACTGGCACAATCTTCCAAAAGGTCTAATCGTCCTATCCTTGTCCGAAGGTAGATGTTCTGGGTCACAACGCCGATGACTTTCCATCGAAAAGGATGATGTAAGATGTCACACCGACTCTAGCGGTAAGCGCTGCCGCGCCACCAACTTTTTTGTTGTCTTCCGGTGTACTTTTCACCTTGCGTGTGATTTCTGCGCTGGCACTGCTGCTTTCGCTGCCTGCAGCCAGTAACACTCCTGCCAAATCGACCTACGTTTGTGTGTGCGTGTGTATATAAGGGCGGCTCCTGACTCCCCAAAAATAAATTTTTCCCTCGCCCTCCCTATATGTGGCGCGGGTGCGGCAAAGGAAGTTGCTTTGTGCAAAGGCTCATTCACTTACTCCTACCCTCATCAACACCACCTCTCATGTGGTGTTGTTTCCACGCCTTTTCTTTGTTCGTCTGTCTGTCTACCTGCCTCTACGCCTGTTTATACTCTTAGGCTCGCCGGTAATCAAAGCTGAGTATCAAGGATGTGCGACTAGCTTTGCCTTGCATTTCTTTCTCAAGGTGATGGCTTTAAGTGTTGATGCGTCAGTCCACTCCAATTGTAGGTGCATCTACTTCGTGTTCCATGAAGATTGGTTGAGTCGGAAACAACGAAAGAGGATAGGTATTGCTTCTTCTAGTTATTTGAACATCATGAATTGAAGTAGGGTGCATATTCTGTGGACTGATGTTCTACTCTGTACTGAGATTTTGGGGATTTAGAAAGCTACTTAGATTTTAATTTGAGTAGTTACTATGTCGCTTCAATGGCATAATTATTTTCAATAATTGGTCTATTCCCGTGATGTGATGAGACACTAGAAATGCTCAAAATTTCCGCATTGTGGGCAATTCAACTTTGGAAATTTGTCATTCAGGTGAAAATGAACCAAAACGTACACCTTTAATGGCAGTTTATTACCGGATAATGCCGAGTAAGTTGGAAGATGTAGTGCATATTGGAAACTTGGGCAATTTTGGTATTAATTTTGCGGGCACCAGAGGAGTCCTCCTTCGACGCGAACGAGCCCGACTGGAACTCATTTATTATCCAAAAGGTAGTTTCTGGTTTTTATTCGTTCTGATCAAAGGAAGTGGTCTTCGCCACCAATGGAACTAAAGCTTGGAATTGGGATTGTTGATTGTCAGTTGTATTGGTGTACTAGTTACTAACAGCGGTTTTTTATGTGTGCAGTTTGAACAGCTAATTTGCAATGCTTCCTCATACTTTTGATAACAGTAGTACAATCGGCTAGACATTGTCTCGCACGCTCGCTTGTCATTGCCGTCATTACTTTGCGTCAAGGTCGTGCTTCTTTCCACCCACCGCCCTCTTCTCCCCATTCCTATCTTTCTCTGCGTATTTGCTGCACTTCAATGCGGAATGCAGTGTTACTGTTTCGTTTGTCTTTTCTGTACCCATGTGGCTCGTGCAGTGAATGCTGAATTCATGAATTAAGCATTCATTAATTTTGCACTCTTCCATAGTCCAAATCATTGTCGAAATCGTCGCTCCCATAGTTTGTGCGCTGGATAGCGTATTTTTTGTGCATCCACCCATTTGAGCTTGAGGATCCAGCATTCGATCTTCGCTCCTTCGATGCACTCCACTTCCTCTTTGCTTTAATTGCATGTCGTGCTATTACCTCTGTTTATGGTCCACTTTACTAATATTTTTACCACTTTTTTAGTTGCCATGGTTTAGACATTGGTTACTTTTATGTCGAAATTTAATAAAGGTACAAAGTGTCACATTCAAAGAAGGATGAATGGGTGACGGGCTGGTCTGGGGGTACGTGTGACTAAGTTCCCTACACTATTTCTCGCAACACCATCATTGCGCCTCCAAAGAGGGCTACCTGTTTGAGGAGACACACCATCCATTGGGTGGGAAAAATTTGTCAGTCATTGGCTGTCCTTATTAAAATGAAATTCATTTGGCTACTTTATAGGAGGTCTTAAATTTGTCCATTGTAACGTCTTTATTGGGGGATATTTGAAGAGTGGGCCCCCTAAATCAGAGGCTGTTCAACGCACCAAATCGATAACAAAATTTAGGACCTTTTTACGAAAATTTAAGCATAAAATGCACTCTCATTTAGCAAATTTGTCCATTAGAGTAATGCTGTCGCTTGGTTAACCGGGCTCCGGAGCGTAGAAATCACCCAATCTTAAGAAAATGGCAAGATGCCCTTCCAATAAGTGAATATTACTAAATTTCAGAACGAACCATTGAAACGGTTTTTCAAGCGCTCTCAACTTCGAAGTTTTGCGCCCACAAAACCACTTCTCGCAGTTTCATTTTTCTCCACGTCTGGATAGCATTAGGTCACCGAGTCATGACGTCTATATCTCCGATTTCGCAACAAGGTCTAGTCTTTGTCAGACCTCTAGGCAGAGAAGTGTGTAATCGAACGCTCTGATGCTTAGCCTTCAACAGAGAAGTAGAGTTTGGCGCAAGCCTGTTGTGTTTGTAGGCTCTCTTTCTACCGCCTTACACACACGCACGCGCGCATATGCGACTAAGGTTGATGTTGCGCAGCCAATCAATCCACTCTCTGCCGGGCTGTTCGAATAGCCACTGGAGGCGGTGGTGATGTACCATTGGCTGTGACACCACAAGGTCCTTCTAGATGTTGGCCTATAGGCGCTCGGTCTCTATGTTGCATGCGTAGGTTCGCCCAGATCTCGTGGGGGGTTTTAATTTCTTCATGTTTTCAATGTTTTTGTTGCAAGAAAAACAGGGTACGCTCTCTCCTCCCCTCCACCTCCTTATTCCCCTTCTCAACTCTTCTGTACACTAGTCCACTTCACTATGCTAGTCTTTTTTCCTTTAGACGTTTTGAAATTGGTTTCAGTAATTCTTCTCTCTACCTCGTCTAGGTAACTGAGATCCCACTTTTCGTGAGAATTTTGTTGCTATCTCTTTCGTTTTATTTGATGGCAGGAAATTTTGTCTTATATCGCTCACGTCAACTGTATCTCAAGGTCGTTTTATTTTAAGCTACCCCGCCGTTGATGTGTGCCACTTTTCTGATTTCTCTTTAATGAATAAGCGTCAACTGACTGTTTCCATAGTACTCACTGTAATTTATGCAATTAATTCCTAAATTCAAGGTGGCTGTTTTATTTTAAACCCTGAGGTTGAGCACCAACATCTGAGGATTTTTGACACCGACACATGCAAATATTCATTTTCTCAGTGGTACTTCTATAGTCTCACAGTTTTGTAGGTTTAAGTTGGATGATCTGAAAGTCATGGGGCTGCAGTCACTTGAGCACATTTCCACTTAAGTCAGATTGGCAGACTTAATGGGCTTATGCTTAATTGAAAAATATCTAGTGGCAACCTCTTGCTATGCTCTTCACTTTAAGCTAGTAAGACAGCACTTCGAGGAAGGGCTTAAAAGTAACAAAGGTGAATAAATCATCCTTGTATCTCCAAAATCTGAGCTTTCACGTTGAAAGTACGATTCTCTACAGGTCGCTTACAGTTGAATAGTGTACTTATGGTCATCTTTCTCTAGAAATTTGCGTTTGTCAATTTTCCTAGATAATCTTATCAATTTCTAGGCATTAGAATGGTAGATCTGACATTTTGCAATCGACGATATTAGATCTTCACGACTTCGCAGGATGCCTCGCCATCTAACAGTAGCCTTTAGAACTATCTACACGTACTACACTGTTTCAAATTGCGTGTTTCAACGAAACTAACATTCCTCGTCCCTTGTGCCTTATGTGAACTTCAAGGTCACACTTGAAAGTCAGAAGTCGCTTTACTGTATCCTCTCATAACGCGTTGAAAACTCACGAAGGCATTATCTTTAAGTAGGGTTGTTTACATAACATGTCACAATCACTTATTTATGACTAGAGCATGAGCGTTTGCGTCTAGAACATCCTGAATCTTTGGATTGTTAACACCTTTATAGACTCAGAGAGCCCAGGGACGTGGCGAGCACGAGCAGCAAATTCACCGACACGAACACCGGTTTCTTGTGCCTCTTCTACCGTGGCAACTCAGACCATAGCCTCTTCCTCTTCCTCGTCAACTGCCGATACGGTCAACATGTTGCCCCTCCGTCAACTACGCACTGCTCTGCTCAGCGAGCGCCTCGTTGGTGGAGTAAAAACGCAGCGCGCCTTCAGCGATGTTAATCCGCCATGGTCACAGCTCGATTTCATTGCACAGGCTGCAGATCTGGTCCACCTCGCTTCCGCATCGGTGGTGGCAAGCCCCGAAAAGACTACGCCCCGATTGCCTGCAAAGAAGCGCAAGTTTGATTGGGATCGGAATAATGGTGATTCCTCACCAGTAGTCCCGCCTCCACCAGCACCTCAGCTGCCTTCGCTACAGTCGCAACCTCAACCCGCCTCACTTATTGTCGATAAACCTGCCCAATTGGGCGCGGAGAGTACGCGTTCCTCTTCCGTCTCCCCATTTGTGGAGTCCTGTGCCACTACCGCTGCGTCGCTCTTTCATTGTTCCGCCACCCAGCGTGCCGCGTCAAGACTGGAGACACCGGTAAAACAGCGAAAACTCTCCTACCCTGGCCTGTCTTTCACCCCCGACACTGCCGGAGGTCTCGCCTCACTGCGTCCCCCGCCATCTATTCCAGCCTTTTCCGCGCGTGCCGATGGTTCGTTTGTCCCTAGCTCTCCCCTGTCTTACCTACCATTTATTATCAGTTATTTTCCTAAATGGTTCCGTACGGTCAGCTATTCATCTGACTTCATATTATCTTGAAGTGTCCATTTCCTTTAATCCACAACACGGATTTTGGATGGCGTTGTTGGCGGTAATGACCATGCTACCCTCTGGAGCCGTGGACGAAGTGAAAATTTGAATCTGTTCTTTTTATCTGGCTGACAAAAGCTTAATTATTGATTATTCAACGTAAGTTCATGTTCACACAGCAGAGATGGACTAAGAGATGGTTAATGAAGCTGTTGTCCTCAGAAAACTTCCCCATGACGCGGAGGAGTTGAATAATGAAATGCTTTTCGTTTGAATGAACTGGTGGCAAATGTGGTGCAAATGGATTATTTGTCATGGGAAGGGTCGTCTTGCTGACTAACTTTTACAGGAGCCCATCATTAGCTTTTAAAAACATTTCTCATTCTGGGATGTTAGGGGAAAGTTTTAAAGGGCATTCTAAATAAGTTTTCTTTTATTCACTTCAAATATTGTCATTAAGGAAGTGACATTATTAAGCCTGCTTCCATGGTCTCAACCTTGGTTCAACTGTCAATGAACTTTTAGCGTTATCCACTTGTTTCCAGGCTGACTTTTAAGAATACTTGCCTGTTCCTGCGGCAGATTGTTTTAACTTAGGGTTCCACGTTGTCCTGGGAGATTGCCTGCAATCGTCAACTTTTCCTCCTGCTTCTCCTAAGGCGTTACCCATGTTGAGGTGGAAACAGCAACCAACCAGCCCCATATTCTTTACGACCCTATGTGAAATTACCTTTATTATCAGCAAACAGATGCGTTTGTCATCGAATCCCATTCGATCATATTCCTCCAATTTGTTGCGTTGTGTTTTCATAAATTAGCTGTGATGACAGGCGGCCAGAATGGATTGTCAAGCCAATCGATCGCTTTATGCAACGCTGAAAATGCATTCAAGTCTTTATCTCATGTATTTCTGACACAGGAGTCCGCCTTCGCTCAGTAGAATATTCTTTGATGCATCCATAAGGCTCGATTTAAGTACACACGATATACGCACACAAGGGCCAGAGTACTGTGCGTACACACACTGAACTTTCGTCCAGACATTGGCACGCGCATTCGGACATTCGACGTCACAACGAATGAAAACGCACTTGCACATGTGCCTACATGCGTGCCTGTGGGCTTGCACACCATCCTGCCTACTTCTACGCGCTCATGCAAAAAAACAGACAGACCCAGGGTGGTAGACACCGCTGTCCCTTTGTAGTTCATTGCCTTCTGCGTCAAACATAGGGACGGACAGACATTTGGGTAAGTTTGATCGCTTGATATTGACATCATCATGTATTGACGGTCTTGTGCATCGCAGTTCGACCGTTTATTCGTTTGTCTGTTCTGGTGACAGACCTTGGGTCCTGAGTGCACACAATGATTCATTCTTGTGGATGAGTGATATATCACTCTAGCCATATTCTCTTCTACCCACTGGGTTGATAGGATTCCATTATTCTTTTCTCAATTCTGTATTTGCGCACTGAATTCATGCCGTCGTCTACGGCTTATGGTAGATCAACAGTGTACCGACCAACTGACAGCCTGAATGACCAAGTAATTAACTATTTGGATCACATTACACTATTGACTGCTCTTTCAAAAGGTGAGAGGACAGTGGTGAGGCAAGTAGATCTTTTTCTGCTCTATCCCGCCCTCTCTCTAACAAGCACAAATATGTTAGTTTTGGGTTTTCATGTGACTTTTGCACAAACATTTAATCATGACCGTGCGCACGTGAATGTGGATGACTGCGTGTTGATGTGAATGGGTTTTCAAGGTTTCTATCGTTTGCCTGGAAAATCGGTGCTCATTGGAACTTGAGTAGATGTACGTCTTTCTCCTTTAACCGAAGGCAGAGGTGATGGTGGCGTGGCGGCGGTAGTTGACATGACTCGACGTGTAACGTTTCATCACTTTGCGCAAACAAATAGTACGTACACCGCCTTTATGTTTGCTCTACGGTGTTCAGTGTGTGTGTTCGCATCGGGGAACTTCTGTCAGGCCGACTTAAATGTCCCTTTTGTAAGCTTGTTGATCCACTGCCTTACGGAAATGAGAGTCTACCATGAGATTTCTGCACCATTTCTGTCGTCCTTAACGATGTCAGCGCATTATTCGAATGGAGGCGCTGAAATCAGAAGTTGATTTTATAAGTTCATTAATAAGCGGATAGAAATCTAATTTGTCTGCCGGGTTTCGAGGAGTTTGTTATGGGCGTCGGGTACTGAGGAAGCGCTTCAATTTTTAGTGTCACAAAAACCATTCTAGAACACCAAACAGCTATACCAAGTGGTGTTCGAGATGGTCGAGCCACGTTAATCTTCGTCTTTCCAGCTTTTAATGGCGACTGAAGTGAGTTTGAGAAAGATTTCTTCTTATGTGAAAGTATATCTCTAGTAGGTTTTAGAAACACAGACAACTTCTCTTTTACTTATATTCAGTGGTACCATCACGACGTTCTTCGCTTGTGGTGGACGTCCACAACAGCAACAACAGCAGCAGCACCTCGACGCCCACTTCTGCGTCCTCTTCCTCTTCACTGAACATTGTTGCCGCCGTGTCCAACAACACTACTCGCATGCGGTCACCACCGGTACCACCACAATCGAGTAGTCGATGGAAAGGCAAGTTTCCTTCGCCTCAAGCTCCGACTTTGTCCACCTCGGTATCTCCACCCCAGCGCTATCCTACACACCACTCAGAGGCAGGTCGACGCTATTCTGTATTCGGGACGCCTGCAGGCCTCACCCCTGCAAGGCGACACTCCTCTGTACTCTCTGCTACCTCTCCTATCATGTCTTCATCCACTGCCGCCTCCGCTTTCAACCCTCCACCGTCTCTGCACCATCAACGCCAGCAGCAGCAGCAGCATCAACAACTTTCTCCTTTCCATGAAGTTAAGGTAAGATAATGATTTCGATAAGCAATGTGATGGTCTGCTCTTAGTTCGAGTATATTCTTACATTGTACATCGAGTGGTTTATCTTTAACATTTAAAAACCTGTTTTTCCGGAATTTCTTCCACTTCATTGGCAATATTCCTGATTTTCTTGGTTGAGTCTCGAAAGGAAGAAGTCCGGGTTGGATTCCATTGCCTCGCAAAAGTTGGTTAGGCTCCATTCGACATTTAGTGATGGAGTTAAATTGTACTGATTTTTTCCCCAATAGAGACTGTTTTATTTTACCGGAAATGGCATTTGGCAGTCTGTCAGTGGTTCCTGCATGATTGGACCTGTACTGAGTACGTTCAGTGCATAAGAATTTATCCTTGTAAAATGTAGATTTATTCCATTTATATTTTCATATTAGTTTTAGGTGCTTAATCGTTTTATTGTACTAAATTAAAGTGACATTCGATTTTCTCAAACTTCCTTACTTGGAATCCAACCTCCGTATTGTAGTCGTCTGACGCTTTCTCTTATCGGACAAGTAATCATTACTTGTGGCAGGAACAACACAAACGCTTCCTCGTTTAAAGTTTACCTCTGTTTCAATTGCTACCTCACGTATCACCAGTCTTGTTTAGTCGGGGTGTTGAATTGGGGACAATAATTATCGAACGGGAGCAAAGGTATTTTGTTAAATGGGGAACGATGGAATTCGTAACATCCTTTTTTCCTGTTGCCTACATTAATTTGAAGGGCGGCATTGACTGGTAGGAGTTATAATTATTAGAGATGGACAGTTACCAACCAATTTCCATCTGAACTTAATTTTACCTTGATTTTAGTCATTACCGTCTACTAGGTCCGATACTGTTTTCTATTTTCACAATATGAGATTGTCTGCGATCCATTGTTCATCTCTTCTAGTATTCCCCTCCTATCAGTGCCATTTTTGACTTCTTACAGCCCTTCACTCGTCCACCGATTAATGCGAAAAGCATGCAGACGGAAGAGGACCTAGGATTGTATGGCCCCACTGCGGCTGGAGTAGGGGCACGTCCTCTATCGGCTCCCGATGAGCCTGTGCCTCCGACTCGCTTGTCACCTCTCAAAGTGGAGCGATCTTCGCCTCACTCCGCCGTCTCACCTCTCCTCCCTCCGCTCACCGAAATATCGGTATGTTCTCTGGAAAAAAGCACAGCTTATTGAGAAAGTTGGGGCAATAGTGGCGAATTAAGCATGTCTCCTTTTAAATGTAATATCAGAAAATAATTGAGAGCATAGAGTTCATGGAAGGACTGGGGATATTGGTGATATCGACCGATTCATTCCGCTGACGTGAAATTTCGATTCACGGAAAAGTTGATAGGCTTAAAAAACACTTGTAAACAAATGTCGCAAATCTTTGAGCGAAAGTGGGTCAATCGTCAGCCAGAGATGAGGGTATTGAACTTTTCTGATATCTGTAAACATATTTTGACTTTTAGTAGTTTTTTTGAGTCTGTTCTCACCACGCTACCGACTATTATGTTTAAAATGAGTCGGAAGTGGTCGCTAGCCGACGACTCGCTTTCGGTATTACCAATAAGAAGAAACTTTTCGACTTCATACAGCCACACTAGGTAATTTCTACGCACCAGACCACCACTGAAGACGTTCTCTGCGGGTTCAAGGTTTAATATGAGCTAGGTTTATTCACAACTTGGAGGGACTACTCTAATCATTTGCTATTGCTTATGGCTTGGGGATTTTCTATTCCACTAAACTCCGTGTCCTTATCCACACACTGAAAGTTGTGCAATATCCCATCCATGTTGGCTCAAATTAGCCCCAGGAACAGTCAGAAAGGAAGCCATCATTCATCAAAACTATAGTCGTCGATGCCAAGTTAGCACTTTCTGGGTGAAAACTTACTTCCAAGCACAGTGGCACCACTCAACGAAAGTTACATAAGTGTTTAGAAGAAGAAGCAGCTTGTTATGTAACCACTTGCCAAAAGTCACCGAGGTAAGGAAAACGGGGGAGACGAACGTCGGGTAATGTGAGTCTGTCTGACTGACGGATCCGATACTTTAACTCTAAATTCGGAATATTGGGGTCTTCACGGACTCTTGAAAAAGAAGTTAGTATGCCGACTGATTGTGTAGACGTAACTCGTAATTTACTGTTCAAAATTATGCGAGTTTCATGTTTTTGTGCTTTTCCTTTTCGTTTAAACCCATCCATATTGTTGAACCTTGGCGCTGGAGCAGATTTTGAGCTTTGGGCTCTTTATTTCCTTCCCTCCTCATCTCCCATTCTTCTAACGTCAGAAGTTGATCCAAATCTGGACTTAATACGTTTTTTCCAGTTCCTCTGTTTAAATTATTTATCTACATTTCTGTAGGCAGTCGTTTTGGTATTTTAAGTAAAATTTAGCGCTCTGGATCTATGATATTGGCCGTCATAAAAATTGAGTTGGACAATGAACGAGTAAGAGGACCGCCTACAGGTTACGCGGTAGCTTGGAGAAGGTAAAGCTATTCATGCTGAATTATTGAAATGCAATTAAATGGTGAATGCCAGTGAAGCTTAGTTGAGTTACAAAATGCTTCAAATACTTAATCCTCCTAGTAGTTCGGTGCTACAGACACACAGAATCCATCACTACTGCGTATGCGTTCGACTGGCACTCTAAATCAGTTCATCCCTTGTGAACCGTAGAGGAGAAGGTGAAGATACTTCTTGTTCAAAGTTAAGAGGTGGTGGCTTACAGAGATTTTACATCCTGCCTCCTCAAAAAGTTGCAGCACTCACCACACCTACCTCTCCGATCTACTACCTAGTAAACGTGCAAATTTGCATTGACGTTTTGCGTGTGATTATGCTTTGTAGTAACTGTGTGGAATTTTTCGACTTAGACAAACCACGCCATCACTAATCTCCTTACCTGTCTTAACCTCCTCCATTGGTTGTGTTTCATGCATGCATGGGTGTAGGCTCGCTGCAAAGCTTTCACACATTTGACCTGATCAGCTATGTCATTTCGACACTGATCTCGTCCTCTTCCTTGCTCAGTTCGTAAATCTTCACACCATTTTCATTAGCTATGCAGCATTTTCATACTTGTGTGTGGAAAAGATGGTTTGAAGCAAGAAGTGTATTGACTCTACTTCACTTCTTTACAACCAGTCCAGTGTCTTGTTTGCCAAGTTTAAGACGGAATATTCACACTTAAACCATTACGTAGCGATGGGATCCCAGTAGTTGTGTTGATAAGGTCTCGGATCTCTTCTGCCATTGGAGAACGGTCATCCATGCACACATACACACACCCACACACGTCTGTGAAGGCCTTGTGGCGACCATCGAGTAAACACTACTAGGTGGCAAGAGATTGTGTGTACGTATAAAATGCTGTTGTGTTTTGAGAAAATGCAGCCTTTTTTGCACGATTTTCGCCTTTTTCCTAGCCTCACTACTGAGACTCGATTTTCGATTCGTGTTCAATAGTCAATTTATTTTTACTAACTCTTCACCGGATTAACAGTTCATAATAATTTCCTTAACTTTTAGCATTTTTTTTAACTTAGAGGTCAGCTGTGGCTTTGGATTTGACCTGTATTTGCACTCAAATTTCCTAAAATTATTTCCTCAAAAAGTAGTTCTCTACTTTATCCTATCAGTTTGAAAGTATCCCTTTTATTGGCGACAGAATATTTACAGGATGAGGAGGTGAAGTCGTAAATGGTGTACAGTCAGAAACGGACACACCAAACATCAATTTTAGCACATAATTTGCAATGCGGTGGCGCGAATATTCGCCCAACTACCTGCGCGCTTAAAGTACAGACATGAAATCGCTAGCGTTTAGAGGTGTAAAGTGGATCTTATCAGATGAAGTAATTCATATCAATGCATCTTCCTCACAGACAACTGCCTCAGATGAGCGCCAGCGAAGGGTGAGTCACGTGCCGGTGCTGGGGGCTATTCTCTCCTCATCTGTATCTGCTGTAAATTCCGAAACTCCCTGCAATCAACCGCCAAATTACGGCCTCGGTGACCGAAAACGCTCTTTCGATTCTCTCTTTCCTATCACCAAGACGCGCAACTATGGTGGTGCAGTTCTTCTGACTGGGAACGTCTGTTGTCCACCCACCGAGAAGTCCTTTGACGGCGGTTTCCCTCTTCTTCTCGTCTCTGCACCCACTTCTGCCTCTGCGGCCGAGTTTGCCGCTGCTACGGCCGTCGCCTCCGGGGCACCCGCCTCCTCGCTCATCCCTGTGCCGGTGCAAATTGTACCTGGATCCGCAGCTGGATCAACAACCTCTGTCTCCTCTATCGCTGGTGGCGATACGGGCGTAGCTCTTGTCTCAAAGACCACCAACGAGGCGGACCAAAGGCTCGTCTTTCCCCTCGTGCTTGCCCCTGCTCCTGATGGGCAGATGAGTGGCTGCGCCCTCGGCTTCCCCCTCCTCGTGCCAAGCCATCCGAGCCATTGCCCTTCACCTTCATCCTGACTTGTTCCACGTCTCCGTGCGCTTGCCTGTAAGCGCATCTGTACAAAATGATCTGCTTTCCGTCTGTCTTTTCCCAGGGGGCGAAGCATTTGACCCTCATTACCCACCTCTGTCTTGTTTTCTCATTTTTACTTATTTTTCTTCTTGAAATGGGCTAGCCTGTCGTGTCTCGTTGCCCTGTTTGTCACTGCGTGTTTCTGTATAACTCGGTGATTTGTTTTTTGGCCTGCTGTTTAACTTGACTAACACCCATCCACTCCACCCATAGGTATATGTCCAGTTTCTCTTCACAGAAAATAATTGAACAGAAAAGAAACCCTGTATGAACCTTTCCCATCGCCATACTCCGTTAACTCTGTTTTGGTGACCGCCACCTATTTTACCATAGTACTTTGATTGTGCTTCCTTAACCTCTCTTTGCTTTTATCCGTGCGTCACCTGAAGTTTCAAGGAAGGAAGACCTAGGTGAAATTAGGGTGTTTGGAGGGCGGAGCAGGGCAGGGCGAGGTTAGGGTAGTCTATGGTGCTGTTTACACTACCAAGGTGCTCTGTGTTGGCTTCCGGAGGCCACGTGCATGCACACATTTGAAAACGGTTGGGTAATTACAGGGCGATTCGTCCACTTCACTCTTCCTTCCAACTGGCCGAGTCGGAGATTTATTAAACTGGGGCCACTCCGGAACTGCTTATTGGCGTCGATTTATGTGTCTACGGATTTGGTGCTATGGGTATCTGCTCCTTCACTAAACTACCCATTAGATCGGCGGTGGCAAGTCGGAAGTAGGTCTTTAGTGACCCCACAGTAGTTTGAATAGGAGTTATGGCAATATGTCGGCAGATCTCGCTTTTCACATCATGTCTTTTTATCACTCAACTGAATCCGTCACTGCAGCTAGGACGGGATGTGGGTTACTGTCCACCGCTGATATTTGGGACAATAAATGAATCTTAAGCCCTCCTTTCTCCTGATGGAAAATATCGGAGTGATCCTTGCACACGATGGCTGTTCCCTCCTAATGGTTCGGCTCTCAGAGCAATTAGTGTGCCTCAATGATTAACTGAAGTTTTGGATATGCTACAAAACGTAGCCGATCAATGATTTGATGGTTAGCCAGGGAGGGTGGGAATTAACCCGCGAAAGATTTGAGTAAACCAGCTCCAACAGACAATTGATGTCTTGAAAGTGAGTTACTGTGGTTGTGGATGGAAAGTGCACCTCAAACACTTGGCAGGGAGTGGGTGTGCTAAACCACTTTGAATGGAGTTATGAAATGAGACAGCTAGTTGGTTTCGTATCTAGATGCTCTTGAATATGGTGCTCTTGCGTTGCAATTCATCGTCGCCACACCTTTTCCAACTGCAGATAACTTTCGCCAATCTAAACTTTTGTGCAATTTCTTACGCAGCATTTATGCGTGCCTACATTTTAGTCCCTTATTGTTTGCATGTATGGTCGGATGGATGCTTATCCATGAAGGAATGTTATCATTCTCGAATGTGGCGTTATCAATAGAATACACATGGATGCGCGAGTTGAAACTGTGATGCGAGTGTTTTTGAGCCTGAGGTCTCATGAGGATAAGGAAATCACTTTCATCTGACCGATTCGCCATTCGTGTTTGGTTCGGACCATATTGATGAGGGTGAGAAGGAGAAAAGGAAGAATGGCAACAGTATCAGAAGGTAGTACTAACCAGATGGATGGATGGATAAATTGGTCTTGGGTCGATGTTGTATCTCGACAATAAAGGCGTGAGAAATAAGTAGTATCGCATTTGAGTTGGTGGACCCCCCAATGTGTATGTTATTTCTCACCAAAATCAATTATTCAGTCGGCAAATTACGTAAATTGCATATAAATAACTACAATCTGATGTGAAAGTTGCCAAGGCGGTGGACAGAGTTCATCTACGTGGTTGCGTTTATGGCATTGTTTGAATACAAGGCCTTTAGGCCAGTGAGTCTCTGGTGTGATGCACACACCAACCACCTACAAGGTTGACGGATCGCTTCTACAGCTCCTTGAGCTTACCTATCTCAAACCATTTCCAACAAATTCACCTAATGGTTGTAGAAGCAAGATCGGGTTAGGCGGAAGCTGGAACGCGGAGGTCACCAAACCTCTGAGGTGGACTAATTCAGTTTATACTTTATAGTACATGCTTTTTGCACGTTTTCACAAGCTATGGCAGGGTTGTGCTGAGGGCTCTTAAAATCTACCATCATTTTGGTCATCCGTATGGATGGGCCGCGTTGCTTGTTATTTAGCGTATGTTTAAACAAGACGCCACACACACTTCGACACACAAACGTCCAGCCAACATCTTCAAGCCAGACTGATGGGGTGATGCGCCGGAAGCCAGTCACTTCAATTGTCACAAGTAGATGAGCTAATACCTGCTGATCATTCAGATTGCTGCTAAAACCACAAATCTGCAACTGACTTTGTATTCAATGAACAGCAGAGATGAGGAACTTCTCATGTGCTCCTTGACAGGTTTACAAGAGGAAATAGCCCAAAGATCCAGTAAGCCACGACGCCAAACTGACAAATAATAAGTGGGAAAATGGCAAACCATATGTAGCAAAAAAAATGCGATCAGAAAGACAACTCCTCTTCCCATGAACGCCATGCTTAGCGTTTTCTTTTGGCACTCCTACCTCACCCATGAGAGGGCAAGGGGGCATGCAAGGGACCTTTACCAAGGCACGATGACAGTGATCTGTTTTGTGGCTTTCGAGATGAACAGTCAGGACATCTCTACGAGACTCCATTGACTTGTGCTCCTTCATTCATCTCGCAATGCCACCCTTTTTCCATCCCAATCCTGTCCAACTGTCAATCTCAGCCACTGCAGTTGAAGGTAACAGGAGCGAAATGACATGCCATTGCAGTGCACACTCCAAATCAATTAATGAAGATAGCTTCTCCCCAAAAGGCCAACCTCCAAAAACTACAAAACAGATCAAGTTATTAATGTTTTTGTTACTTTGATTCTCTTTTGACATCCCCTTTGGCTCTTGCTTTAA
Source organism: Hydatigera taeniaeformis (assembly GCA_900622495.1). NCBI lineage: Eukaryota > Metazoa > Platyhelminthes > Cestoda > Cyclophyllidea > Taeniidae > Hydatigera > Hydatigera taeniaeformis. The sequence continues at coordinate 3,842 of UYWX01020609.1, read as the reverse complement.
ATAGGCACTTCTTCAAATAGGAATCGAGAACACTGTTAATGCTTCGACTGCTTTAAAGAATTTGAAAGGCACCAGAGGCGTGACATGTATACAGTTCACGGTCTCACTAAAAAATATAGTGTACGGTGCCTGTCAGTGCTACAAACAATTGTTAAGTGAAAATTTAATGACTACCCCGAATTTAAATTAAAACGAAATGCAATTTGTCAGTTGAAGTGGATGAATGACTAGCGCTTGGCGTTTTGCTTGTCTCCCTTCTTTGCAGATAGTCTTTCACCACAAATCCTGTTTCTATGTAAACGATTTTGAAGCAGAAATTCAAAGAGTCTTCGTCTTCCATTAAATTAACGGATGATGTTCAACTAATTCATCCTCAAGATTGCACTTCACGAATTAAAAAGAATTTTTTGACGCAAAAGTTGTAGAGGACCTTCAATTTGGGGCTTCAGGAGAGAAAATATGGTACACGTCAAAACTAGAATCCCCTTGAGCCACCTCAGCACACACCAAATTTGCAAGCTGCCTAAGGCACCGAACCATAATTACTAAAAGTGCAATCACTTAACTTTGTCACTTGCTTGTCTTGTGGCAAAATTATTAATGGAACTGAGTGTTAACGCATGTGCTCTAGTGAAGAGTGACTCGAAGCCACTTAACTGTTGAAGACAGGAGAAATGGCGTTTCCATTAGCGATTGCTGTTAGTAGCAATGGAGGCTTATAGTTTGAGTGGTGGAGGTTCTTCGAAATGATGCTTTGTTCAACCCCTGTAGTGAGTTTGAAGAGTCAATCGTTTTGGGTCGACGAAACGAGGTGGTAAAAAAACAAGTTATTATTGAAAATGCAATACAAAATTGTCATATAACCTTTGAGGTGGTGGCAAGAGAGGGGGTAAAATCAAATTAAAGGGTATCGTTGCGCAATCCACAAGAAGGCCTGCAGTTTAATTACCTTTCACGTGTAGTTGTGATGTTACTGATGACAAGGTGATGCTTACAATAATTGGTGAAGAGCTTATTCATCTGAGAATGCCTAAAAGAAATTTTGATAAAATTAGCACGGGTAGGATCACACTTTGTCTTCCTGAGAAAAATTTTGTTTTATTATCTTCCTGACAGATCATATCACTTCACTTTTGATGAGGTGAGAAATGGTTGTTAATTTAACCACCCAACTTGGTGGTTCCATGAGATGGAGGAATTTGTGATGAGACACAAAATGTTTGGGTGTCGATTCAACATCCACATCAACTACCAAACTGCCATCGTCTTTGTTTACCATCGCTAGGCCATGTGCAGTTCTAGACTAGTCTTATTAGTACCAGCCATAAAGTTTTCACTGGGGAAAATCAACAAGCCCTGGGTATCTTTAGCGTGAGGGTTGGTCATCCTCCCTCACACCCATCTTGAGGGATTCGAATAAATGGAGACAGGTGAATGGATTATGAAATTGGACAGAATCATGTTAATGACCCAAAGACTTTCTCTGAGCAATTTGGAGGAATGTGAATGTAAACAGTCAAATTTATGTTAGAAGTTAATAAAAAAGGTTGAGAAAGTGACATGATATGACATCATCAATTAAGAACGCCCAGGTCATTAGCTAGAAATATACTTGACTCGTGTTTCCACATCGTATTTCTGTAGAAAACATCCTTCCTAATGGATGGTGGAAGACAACCTCTCCTCGACAAATGAGCCCTTTAAGGCTTCCAAACATTTCATACTAACCACTCACTTTGTGGCAAAACGCACGCAGTGAGGCCGTATAAAGTCGCTAAGGTCAGGAATTTGTGGAGGCCACATGCTTTCCAGCATCAACTAGGGAGTTGGAGTTCTGTCATATTGCAACCAGGACTATTCTAACTGAACAATGGAAGCAATCGCCTCCACCCGTTAAAAGCATCTTACCATCTTTGTTTTATATGGCATAGGCGACAAATGATTCCTCTCAAAGGGGAGTTCGACAGAAACAACATACTTGTCTGGGCAAAGCAATTGGGTTAACCTTTTTTTCAATTGTTTAAAGGAGAGTGATGACAGTTTGCATTGTGGCCTAGCAAAAGCGAACACCAAAAGGGCTGCGCAACTTTTTGCTATCCTTTTAATCTCCCACCCGTGTCAGCGTCAAATGTGCTGGTGGTCAGTCACATGATCCCGCAGTCTTTATTGCTCCCATCGCGCATAAGCTTCTTTCGTCCGAATAACATCAGTCAGTGTCGCCGCCACCGCCACCGCCGTTAATACTGCCAAAGACCTAATGCGAAAGTCCACAATTTAAAAACAAACTAGCTAAAATTGCCATTGGGTGGGCCAAAAAACTTTTAATACTTTAGCAGCCAACTTTTCTCTTAAAGCATGTAAGGTTTGAGATCGAGTCAAAAATCAAATCAAATCAGCCTAAGCCATTGACTCTGGTCCAGTTTAATTGATTGTGACTCTCACTGAGATGTTAGATTAAGTTGGTGTTTTTTTAATTCACCTGTATAGTAGGACCATCGCCAGCAGAGCATCAAAATCAACTCTGAAGATGACAGTGGAGCACACGTGCCCACTCCAAGGTGGCTTTAGTGGTGGCAACACAAATGGTTTGCATTGGTCTCGATGTCACCGTCATGGAGGTCGAATTGCTCATCTTCAAAGACCTGCGCCTCATTGCAAGCACTTACTTCAACGTGTCCACACCTCCCCTTGCTAAGCATTGTCTAGCGTCAACCACTTTGGTGGTCATGATTATAGCGTCATACCTCGCACATTTTGGCGGGTCTATCTGTCAGGTTTTACAAGGAAGTTGCACTGAGTGTACGTGCATGAGTAGCCTCGATTGAGGGTGAGGATGTTCTGCAGGTTATTCGGTCCAAGCCTTTCCTTGCCACACACCACACCACAAAATATCCACTCCGATGGGATATGCAGCAGTTGGGAATGATTTCGCGGCTTTTCTTTCCCTTACTAGCCTTCTCACCCCCGTACTGTCCAAGGCAGATACGTCTGCTATCGTAGTGGCTGTGCTTCCCAAAAGCATCAGTTAGAGTGGTCCCAATCCTTTGCCAACGACACAGCGTGGTAACCACCGCGCCACTGAGGCCAACGTGCTCAACGTGACGGCATGGAACTGTCCACGAATGCGGGAACCAAGCAA
>UYWX01020608.1:14610-31639 GCA_900622495.1 Hydatigera taeniaeformis | reverse complement strand
ATTACATCAGAACAAGATTAAGCCATACACGGGCCCGCCCCCAGTAGGTTGCAAAGACGAAGTCTATACGGTATCATAAAGAGAGTATCCGTCCGATGGAGTCACGCTGGCCAGCACCGAGGACGGTGCTTTAAAGAGAAGCGGGACTGTGTAATATATAATAGTTTGTTTAAGGGTACTTTTATAGGTGAGAGGCGGGAACGAATCGGGAAAGCGAATCACGTGCGTGAAGCTGGCGAGGAGTTTCCCTCCAACTGATATCTGCTACTCTCTTTATCTGCATCCCATTCCTCATACTTCCTAATAACAATGTTTAATAAATCGTCTGCAACCAAATGTCTCTTGAAGTTTGAGGATCAGGGACCAGAGGGTAGACAGGCAGCTTTTACATGCACCACGGTAACCCCTCTACAGCCGATGCCCACAGGCTTTAAATGGGAGCAAGTAGGTATAGTTAAAATGGGCTTGCTTCCAGTGACTCCGAAAGGGAATTGCTATATTTTAGTGATGGTAAACTATTTTGCGAAGATCAATGAGCTTCAACTGTTATAGGAGCCGGATATTGAGACGGTGGCAATGACATAATTCAATCACTGGGTATGTCAGCATGGCGTCCTACACTCTGAGCATAGCAACAGAGGGTCGAATTTTGGAAGTCACCTCTTCAATGAAAAGAACAAAGCGCGTACTCTTATTAACCTCTTAAAAGCCTTTATCAAAGGAATACAACCGGAGGATTGGGATCCACAGCTAGGACGCGTCTTCCTAGATGCTCACGGGCCGTGATTTGAAGGTTCCTTTCGACATACCTCTCCTCGTAGAAAAATGTCAGTATGCCTAAGTATACCTTGCGACTAAAGTTAAGCCTCAGGCAAGCGATTAATGCCGCGTGGAGACAAATGCAAAAAGTATATGCTAGTCGAAAGAGGTTCTATGGTAGACAGAGTCGGAATGACGTCGTCATTGAGGGAGATCTTGTGCACTTATACAGACCAATTTCTTCACCAGGACTCCATCGGCAATTCTGCCACCCCTGAAGCAAGGCGCCCTACCGAATAATCAAATTCCTATCACCCCCGAACTACCTCATGCGGAATGCCGGGATTTGAACTCAGCATCTGGTGACAAATCATAACAAGATCAAGCCATATGCAGGTCCGCCATTAATTGGTTGAGAAGAGAAGCCATGCGACGGGACTCGACCGACCAGCACCGGGGACAGTGCTAGAAAGAAAAGGAGGCTGTATAATATATGCTACTGCGTATAAGTTGCCTTTGGAGGACAGAGGTGGTTAAGCTATTCGGGCTTAACTCCCGTTCGTGACGAGCGTGAAGAGACATCCTCAGGATGTCATCGGCTGAAAGTTTTATCCATTCTCTCCCATTCACTTTTTCTGAACAAGGTGCCAAATAAGCTTTCCTCAACCAACTTTGTCAAGAGCACTTCGGTTAAGGTACCTGAGGATAGACAAGCAAGTTCTGCACAATGCAGTTTCTGGATGGTATGAAGCATTTAGCGTGTAATTGGGAGCGTTAAAGTATTACACTTAACCCCTGAGCGTCAAATGCTCGTGTAAATTTTGTACACTTATTTCGCCAAAAGCCGTGCTAAGATAGAAATTTTACTAGTCTAAAATAGAACAATTTAATCCGAAAAGTAATAGATGAAAGTATTACAGATTATGCACAGACATCCAGTTTTCACGTATATTAGTTTTGTTGGCATTTACTGCGACTCGCGGAAATTTGAAGCATTATTTCCCTGTTTCATACGAGGTGTTCATGTGCGGGTAGATAGTCATTGACAAGGTCTTTATGTGGCTTCCATGGCATCGCAACGACCCATCTCAGATTTGGACGAATCTAAATCGTTTTTGCTGCGCCTGATGGGTGCCCGAATAACAGTCGAGATAATAGACAGTCGGAAGTTTGTCGGATTGTTGATGTGTACCGACCGAGATGGTAATATTGCTATGCGGGACGTCATTGAACACCCACCACCGAACACTGCTGTTAGAGATGTTTTAACAAGGAAGCTGTTTCTAATAACTATTCGTGGTATACATATTAAGAAGATACTTGTGGATGACACGTTTTTTGTCGCTTGAAAGAGAAATATATTGCCTTTGCCTGAAATTCTGCGTTTTTCATGCTTCTGTTTTGCAATGAAACACTGGTGCTTCTTTAGGCGGAGCAACGAAGTGCCTATAACGTCAAGAGGATTTGTGGTGTCGTTTCATTGTACTGGGTTGTGTCAATCTCGTTGGTTTTCATAAACAAGTGGCTTTTGAGCAATCCCGATGTGCTGGTAGGATATTATTAATTGTCTGCTATTTTAGCTTGATGCTCCTCTCTTCATCACATGGTCCCAATGTCTCGTTACTGTCGTCTTATGCATCATTTTGTCAAAAATCTCAAGCGCCATACCGGAAAAACTTTCCTTTCCAAATATAGATTTCAAGTGGCGCACCGCTTTAAACGTAGATTTTATTATTAACGGATTCGTTTAGATCATGCCATTGAGTTGCGTCTTCTTTACAATGGTTGTTTTTAATAATCTTTGTCTCAAATACTTGGATGTCGCGTTCTACTTCGCTGCTCGTTCTCTCACAACAGTTTTTAACGTGGTATGCATTCATTTAAATGATTTTTGGAATGACAAACAAATAATTGGGGTTACGAGCATTTCTTTATGCGTTCAATTTTTTGTTTTTGAGTTGCACAAATGCACTCTATTATTTCGAGAGTTCTGCTATTCAAAGCACATTACAAGGGAAGCAATATTTTCTTTCTAAAGAGTAATGCTCAAACCCCAATATGTTTCTAAAGTTTGAATTAAATGTTAAATTTAGCAATTGTTTGACATCATTTGCATTGTGACTCCCAGGTGCTTACGTACCTCATCCTACGCAGGAAAACTTGTTACAAGGCGATTGCGTGTTGTGGAGTAATAATTGCTGGATACATAACCAGCGTCTTGCAGGAAAATGAACTGGGTAAATTCCGCTTTCCTGGTTCAACTGATGAGTGCTTGTTCTGTACCCAAAATTCGAGCGCAAAATTGCTGCTTCTTCAATCATGATCATCCTAGTATACTTGCACGAATTCTCTTTACTCAGGCATTCCGTTCTCTAGCCGGCGACAGTCTTAACTCATTAATTATTGTTATTTTTCTTTCGTAAAATTTCTAATAAGCATTTTACGACCTGCCAAGGTTCCACTCGAGAACTATCTACTACACTTCTACTTTAAGCTTTTTAATTTATTTATTATTGCGCCTTTAGTTATTGTTTTTCGACTTGCGCAATCAGAACTCAAATCGGAATGAATTCCATCTGTTATTTCAAGTTCATCAGCCGATTCGAACTGTCACATGAGTGTTACTCCCGATTTCACTAGAAAATTTTCGTCAGTCTGGCGGAGAACTAGAAATCCAGACTTTAAACTCGATGTGTATTCCCAAATTGATTACGCAACCTTGAGCTTGGATAGTAAACATTAGTGTGTTACCAGTCACTCCTTCCTCTCCCCTTGCTCTAGGAACTTTGTCACTCTCGGGTCTTTTCTACGGCCTCTCTGCCAGCTTCTCAGTTTCTCTATTCTCCATACTCACTTCAAAAAACCTACCTCACGTTGGTGGTAGCGTTTGGCGCCTAACATTCTACAACAACCTCAATACTTCGGTTCTGTTCATCGTTGGTATTGTTGTTACTGGAGAATTGACTGAACTGCAGTACCTCCCTCCTGCACTCAGGTGAATTGGTTGGCCATACTTTTACTGAAGAATTTCCTTCATAATTCCCGCGTATGGCGTGCCGTACTTCTGTTAATCAGAATTTGGGGTGAAGTATTAAGAGGCAAAATATTTAAGAAATTTCCTCTCAGTTATGTAGGACTTTTTTTCTGGAGTATGATGCTAATCAGCGGGATCTTCGGATTTGCCATAAGCTACACAACTACATGGCAAATTCAAGTGACAAGTCCGCTGACGCACAATATCTCGGGGACGGCAAAAGCGGCGGTACAAACCATAATCGCAACGGTCATATCACTTCACTTCAAGTCCGTTCTCTGGTGGGTGGGCAATGGTATGGTGGTTGTCGGCTCTATGGCTTATGCTTATGTGCGGCATAAGCTGGCTCTCAAAGAGCAAGAGGAGCAGAGAAAATACCAACCCGTCTCGAATGACGATCGAGAAATCCCCTCTCTCTCGAGAGTGGTTGCCGAAAAAGACGACTCTAGCAGAGAAAGTTAGAAAGGAGTCCCAATTTCTTCATTTTTTTATTTGCCCCTCCGTACATTAATAGGGTTGGACTACTGCACACATTCTTACCCCTTCTTCTTTTTCCTTTATTAATAAATAGATTCCTATCTATGTAGTTCCCCTACCGTCCGAATGCTCCTCCTTTGTTAGCGGTTTAAATAGACTTGGTGATTTCGTTGGACGCCAAACTGACAGCACTTTTCAGGTCCACTGATTAGCCTGGTTTGTCTGATACATTTAATAAAATAATAGTAAACAAAGTCAACATCTGTTAGGATATCCCGGGGAAGGTACGTTCATAGAATGGGGACCAAAAGGCGCGCTCATTCGTGTTCACCGCCTTCCCTTTCAACGAAACACTGAGCCACCGTTCGCCGCAGACAACCTACTAAACTTCAACTAGACAAGGACGTCTGATCAAACTCCGCGTTTGTTAGAAGTTCCTCCCTTCCAGGAGCAAATGAGTGCAAGCTCCCACAAGTCCTTCAATGCCCTTCGACAGTGCTCGTGAGGCAATACTGCCAAATTTCACCACAATAACCCAACCAACCTTGGGTACATAGGATCGTTTCACCATCATCACTGAGATATGACAAAAACCACGGACACCTCCCTTCCATCCTGTCCTTAATCTACGACTAGTTACGTAAGAATCCGGCATCAATGTCAGCAGCAGGACCACCGTGTGTAAGAGCTCACATCACCAGCTAAACAGGTTTGTTAAACGAGGTGTCCGATTTCTTTGACTAAAGACAACGCTTTGGAGATATTTCAATGGTTCAAAACACGAACCACTGAACATTAACCTCCACACTGCTTACGTGGTTAAACTCTTAATCGAAAATTTGATCAAATCAAATGCAAACCTGTTGAAATTACGACGGAAGTGCATCAATTTGGGTCTGCTAGGTGCTAGCCTTCGAGAAGCACATTCCCGGAACTCCCACTCGGCGTGATTAAACGTTTTGCGATTCTTACCTTGATCAAGTGTACATTTCTCAGATCGGACCTTGCATTAAAGTTGCCGGACTATAAAACATGGGACAATAATCAGGGAATTAATGAAAGAGAGGCAAGGATCCAAATGCAACAACACCAGGCGGATGATGTGGAAATTAAACAAAAAAGATGATCTCTGGAATTTGCCCATCTTCAACTGAGGTGCCATTGTTTGTGCATGCAGCATAGGAGAATTGGAAGGTCACTTTGCCTCCGGCAGAGCATTCATGGCTTATCTCTCGTCGCCCACCCGTGCCATAGTAGGAGTCCTGACCCTGGAAAGGGAAAGAGGAACCACTACGCATAACTCAATATCGCAACCGCGGTGAGGAAGAGCTGCTTGCGCTTACCTTGATCGTGGCACAGGCTAGGTAGTTTACATGCGGCGTTAGTGGAATGGGTTCTTGAAATGCAACACGGAAGGTATTTGGCGATCCATCAGAAAGGTAGGTGACGTCATTGCTACCGAGGACCAGACCCGACTCAGGATGAACAATCTATATTTATTTTAAAAAAAAGACGCTTCCTGCAACTCGTTTCAGATTGTACGATGGCAACACAATGCCTCAACTTGTATAACGTACGGTACATGATTGAATCTAACTGCTTGATTTGGTATACTAGCCAACATCTGAGATGAGATCCTTGGTTCTAACACGTTGGTTAGAGAGCAGAAGACTCAACTGTACTAGAGAACGAAGGTTTAGGTAGAAAAGAACTCGACTACGGACGATAGAGCTCCAAACAAGAGTAGAGACCAGATGAACGACTTAAAATTGCCAGTGACACCCCCGACAGAATATACATTTGAAAAACAATCAATATCCCAAAGTGCACGTAAGGAAAGAAGACCTAACAATGAATACGGAGAGCTGCACAATCACTGCTGTATCGGTGCCCGCAAATTCTCCTCGTGCGGAGGGAAATGCCGATTCCCCCATACCAAATGAGAGAAGACGAAAGAGGAAACATCAAAAGATTACAAGAAAATGCCTTCTGTGGAGGCTGGTAACCCTTCGAATGGCATTGCGACACAGGACTCCCGTTATCGCCACCAACTCACTGCACAAATACGTTCCTCCCCTGGAAGAAGCTCGAGAGTGCATACGTGGAGAGGGAATACCCACGTGGATTATGACACTCTCCACTCTTGCTCCACCTTCCAACCGTCCGCTAGTCATGATTGAGCCCCTTCCTTGAGTGTTAAACCAAAACTTGCAGCGAATATACACTGCTGGTGATGAGGCATCTTGATCAGTAGGTGGCCAGATATAAACATTACTGATGTGCTTATTTTGTTTCAACAGTTGTGAAACAGCAATGGCAAAAAGATTAAGCATAGTACCCCACGCTACAATCGTGGATTGTTCGACATCGCTAGATGATAGTGTGTAGGGTCCGCTAGACCAAAGGATGCTAAGGGAAGCGGTGAACAAATAAACAATAATGATGTCGTAATAAACGATTGAATTCAGTTGAAGAGAGATATTGATGGAGAACGTGATGCGCAGATCAATGTAGAACGAAAAGAGACAACTTCTAAGAAAGGAAATCTCACAGTAACGATTCAATGTAGATAAAGAGAGGCAATGCAGTGATCACAAGCACCGGCGTTATTGTTGTCATTTGCTTGAAATACGGCCCTACAAGTGGTACCTACTATACTGGTTAGTCAGTTCCCGAGAGATTGATTGAATCAAGTGATCCTTGCAAAGGTTTCTAGACTTTTGACAAAGTATATCAGACGTAGAAAATGAACTATTACCTCTATACTGACTTCGTATTCACTCTCACCGTGAATACTTCCGTAGAGGCCAAAACCGACGACATAAATCTTCCGATCGACTTTGAATCTGAAGAAGAAAGTACTGAAAATGGATTATACGAGAACTCAACTGCACCAGTTAAAAAGGCATGATAAGAGGTGAAGACATATGAACTATGGTAGAATGAAGTAAACTTTGCACTGAGAGTCCCAATATGGGTTGCGAGATTCGGAGGGAAAATTAACAACCACAAAACTGTTCACACTGAAGAATAACGAAGAAGTGTGCGGTTAATTTAGCTGAGTTTACACCAAATGTTTTCCGATATGTCAATGCTTGCCTTTAATAAAAGAACACATTAATTTACAAGTTGATAAAACAGCTGTGATCACGGCGGTAGCCCTTTTTGCACATAATGGCTTCATAAGTAAGCACTCCTCTTTTTAGGGTTCAGCTTTACAGTAAGTTCTGCTTGAACTGGGTAAAAGGTTAATGGTAACATTCACCAAATCTAACTAGTTTAAAAGAATCTCTCAAAACAACAAAGGGCGGTTCGGAGTCCCGGATAGAGAAGAAATCAGACACATTCATTAAATTTTGAAATCAAATAGAAACCATTTAAGTATTTGTCGTTAATCACAAAGAAACATGTGAAGCCGATAAACAATACCTTAGCAAAAATAAGGTGAGCATATGACGGAGGAGTAGTACCTGATGCGATCACTAGTTCCTCGGTAATCCCAGCGTTGGTCAACCACCCCAAAGCGTCGCACAGCCTCCTCTACGCCATGCAGAAAACATCGAGGTCGCTTGAGAAAGGGTAATTCTGGCTTGGCAGTTTTGGAGGCGATAAAATGCTGAAAGATTTTAATCGTCATCGAGTCCTCCAGCACGCCGGAGGGAACAACCACATCAGCAAACTCCTCGATGCTCATCTGTGGGAATCGAACATGGGGTAAGAGAGGTTGGAGAATTGTACGAAGCTCCTCGATGGGCACATCTGAAAGACTCGGAAGGGTTGTCACAGAGGCAGAGCGAGAGAGAACGGTTGAGGGGTTGGTATCCGTTGACAAGGTATCGCCGGTGACCAAGCAGTGGGAGGGAGAGAGTCCTCCTTCTAAACACCGCCGATGGTACTCCGATTTTGCCCAGTTTATCACAGACACGAAAAGCCGAACCTCACGAATACAAAGAGTGTCACGCTCAAGAATGCTGCACAGCAGATCTTTATCTGCCGCTAAGAAGTCGTCGGTATCGAAAACTTTGGCCGTATTTTTGTCGATGACCTGCGTGGAATTGGACAACCAATTTTTCCTGCATCATAACACTGCGAGTAAGGGTTAAGGCATTTTTTGCAAGCATATTTGAATAGGCAAGCAGTGCTATGTGATGACAAAAAGAAATGTGATGGATAAGTTATAAAATATAATTAATGAAATGAAAATACTTAGTGCCGCTTATATGAGTACATGGTTGAAATATTTTAGAGGACGAAAGAGCGAATAAGTAATAAAATCAAGTAGCTATTAATGAAGGAATAGATCTATTTTGTTGCTTAAGTTTCCGTTATGCTTACATTAGCAATAAACAAAGGAATGCAGCAATTAGTCGCATTGTCGATGAATGGAAGAGATATGAAAAAAACCAACAGGAAATAGACATCCAAGGCGCTAACAGTGACATACGAATGCGGAAAGCGACTAAGGGGCGGAAAACATGCCTATATTTTTAAGCATCATAGTTCAGGTACTTCAACGCTAAAGTTTGCTGAGTGGAACCAAAATGCATATAAGCATTGGTTCATCAAAGGAAACCCACCTCCAGACATTTTTGCGCCAATTCGTGTTCATCGAAGAAGTTAGCTTGGCCAAGAAGCATGAAAGCATTGTCCACAGTAATCGCTTGACTTAAGAAATCAACACAAGCCCTCTCCATTACAGTAATTGCATACTTTTTGGCAACATAGAGAGTCTGCAGAACATTGCTGGGATCTATTTGTATTTCATCGGTGTAGATGAAACGCAGAACGTTTGCGAAGGCCACTGGATTGACATCATCCAAATGTATCTCTAAAGCCGAAAGCCTCACTTACAAATAAACGAAGATTCTGTTAAAAAACGTACTTTCGATACATTATTGAGTAAAACATTGGACATCAAAGTAGAGTTCAGTGTTTGAAAAATTCGCATAGAAGTAGGGCCAAATAACCCAATAAGTGCTGTGGTTTACCAAATATCATTATAGAAAAATAGGATTGCAAGGAGGTAAGTAGAGAGGACAATATTTCGCGATTTTAGGTTTATTAACATACCTATGGGGCTGTTAGGGGTAATCTGACTAGGTGAAGGATTGAAAATCATGGGCTGAAGGTGCGCCTCTTTCGCGATATCAGATGAAATGACATCACCCACGGAATCAACATGCATACGTTCAGAGGGCTGAAGGGTGGATGTGATAGCAGAAGGCGGCCAGGAGGTCTGCTTAGGTATGGATTGTCCAAGATACTTTGGTGATTTATGATTCAAATCCCTGGATACAGTGACAGCGGATCCCGTGTTTTGCACTGATAATGGCCCGTAAAACATGGCCTCGAAGACAGCCGAACTGATGGCTAAGATGAAGGCGTGTGCAGGGATGCGTTGCACCATGACCTCAGTAACAACAGAGGATTGACTTTGTGAGCTCTTCAGATGAATAGATGGCGTTGAAGCGCCATCACAGCCCGGTTGATAGTGAATATTGAAATACACGTCTGCCAAGGTGGTGTTAGCGAATAGACTTCGGACACGCTCACTCACACAGGACCGAGTAGATTGCCAATCAAAATGTAGAGGTGAGGGCGCGAGAAGCTTAAAAGCGAGATGTGGAAGTCTTAGCTCGCTTTTACTAATACGATTAAACGCAAATAAAGCTAACTCATTCCGGTACAGCCTGGATACCATCAATATTAGCGATGAAAAAAGGAAAAATTCAATCTTAAAACCAGAAATCGTCAAAATACAGGAAGGCAGTAAAAAAATTTGACCCCACAAAATATAAATGCACGCTAGAGGCACAGATGAAAGGCGAAACACATGAATATCACTCACGCCCGAGGAATTGATAAAATTTTCATTCAAAAGAGAAGGAGACCTCTGGCGATTTTTTGCAGCGGCTATGTTTTTAGCAGGTGACTCTCCATCAGTGGAACTTGAGGCCAGGTATCCTGGGTTCTCAATAGACATCGTAAAAGCACGTAATAGATCTGTAGTAAGGGTACAACACAGGTCAGAGAATGTTATTTATCTAGATATTACATCCAAGTTGTTGATTTTGACTATATTATGGGGCTCTACTTGAAGAGGAATAATGTTCACTCTCTTAAAAATATACAGCTGATAAAAAGCAAACATTATTTACAAAAACAACGGTACAATGCTTTGGGAAATACTTATAGGTGTGTTATACCAGGAACAACAGATCCAGGATGCTAAAAAAGTCCAATTGCAAAGAATTTATGGTAAAATAAAAAGTAAACTCGAGAAAAAGACCCGAAAACAAGGTATTTAAGCGAGAAGTAGCACCGAGCGGTCAAAAACGGTAGAAAATGTCGAACAACGCGGGTAAATAGGGAGACGATAAACGCCAGTAATTTACGAAGGGGATGCACGCCATTTGCATGCAGTTGCGCTTCTAGCTTATGGACAATTTGCTGTAACTTAATCGGGCGAAACGGCACAGAGTGCAATGCCTAAAAGGGTTTTAGATTTTTAGTAATTATTGCCAAAAAAGCATCAACACTATGGAATAGTAAAGGCTTTCACAAATACAACAGAAGATAAAGGCAGTAACAACAAGTGACAACGACCAGTTGTATTTCGCAGTTCAAGCGAAGCAGTGAGTACCTTTTAATTTCATATAATTCTGCACTGTGTAAGGGCTCTTTATGAAAAGTTTCAAAAGTTATGTTAATTGTAGATCTTAAGTTAATAATCGTAACAATGCAAACAGTTGCGTTAATCCCGACTTCACATCAACATCAAACTCATTCGAATTCCAGGAGTAAGCCAGAGATCAGTGCAAGATTTTCCCAATCCTTGTACGCGTGGGCTGCGTAGTGCTTTGTTTATGCGACTACCGGACGTTTGGCGGTGCCGATAAACGTAGGGTGGCGCTCGGGCCACTCTCAGGCCCCATTTACCCTGTCGTCTTCGGCATACATGTATTCAAACTCACTTATGCCTTCTTTCACCCTATGGGAAGCCTCGGGACGCTACAGGCTGGCTTTTGATCCATGCTCAGACCTGGTTATTTTTTCTCCTTAGAATGCATGTATTCAGCTTCACTTATTTTTCCCACGAGGTGAAAAGTTTCTGGATGCTACATTGCCCAACACTTTGTGCACTTCTACTGTACTATGATAAAGTAGTTTGCATGCTTGTCAGCATCGGCAGCAACTAATTCAGCGATCATATTTTCGGCAAAAGAAACTTTTTCTCTTGTGGCGTTTCGAGGCATTTCATGTGGTGGACGAAGGCATAAAGTGAGGCTGGATACATGTATTCCGAAGAGAACAGAGCAAATTGGCCTGAGCATGGCCCAAAGGCCAGCCCTCGAGTGCAAGCGCTAGACAAATCCTCAAGTAACCGCCGAATGTCAGGTAGTCATATAAACAAAGCATTACATTACAGTAAATTCCTCTCCAGTGTTTAGATTGGTGCAGTGCTCTTTACAAACAAAAGGATTGGAAATGGTAAAACAAGGGGAAAACGAGCCTAGCTGTAACACTTTGGTATGCGACTTGGTCCTGTGTGCATAAGCGGGCCTTTGGTCCAGACCAATTTTCCAGCCATGCATGCATCCTCCTTCTTCCACGTAATGAGAAGTCTCGAGCCCCACGCTAGTGGCAGCGGAGTGCAGATCCGACTTTTATCCTAGTATCTGCTGCTTGTGATTTGCCCCTACGGTGTGGGGAGGAGCATTTAATTCGAGCTAAGATTCTATGGTTTCTTTACAGCAGAATAGTTGGCAATGATGTCTGCGTTTAGCTTCACCTCATCGCCGTGCTTTACGGACAAGCCATTAAAATCTGAAGTGACATCAGAAACACCGTAAACTATCCGATAAAGATCCGCATCGGAAGCCTCCTTACTGCATCCTCTTATAGGTTTCGCAAATGACACTGCTCCAAACTCCCCTACGTACGGGACTGTGTCTGATCCCATCCTCCTTGCTGAACACCTGTTTTAGACTAATATTCCAACTTCTTGTCCCAGACGCGGTTGATGGTCAGTAGAGTTATGTGGCTCAGATTCTGACTGTCAGGCTGAAAGTAACTCCAAATCCAGCTGAAGCTACTGAGGTGATCGAGTGTTGTTCATCAGTCCCAGGTTGCCTAAGTATTGGCGCGACTGACTTGTGGGTGAATCCTCGTGGCACTGGATATGCTATAATGGCTAACGCGGGATGTGTGCCGAGGGGCGCCGAGGACGTAGCTCATAAGAGGAGGAGGGCAGTGTTACAATTTGTTTGTGGGACCACCTGATATCTAGCGGTCGCTTTGATGTTTATCTTGTCCATGCTCGTGTGGGGTGGACTTCGAGTCAATCCGAGGCCAATTCTTCCTTTTTTCCATAATTACATGCATTGATTTAACTTATTGCCTTTTTCTACCTCGTTGGAGGTCTTGAATCTTTTCTTAAATACCGATCAAGTACAATTTTTAGCTGTTTGCCCTGATACTCACTTTTATTAATTATGTTTAAAAGTAATTCGGAACGCTTTGCTTGCTTAAGGTTTCAACGGTTTTAGTTCAGTTATAGGGCTTATTCGTAATGAGATGACTGGGGGGTGTTGCAAGGTCCTACCACTTGATTTATTTATGTTGTTTAGTTTGGCACCGCGCTACTTGGCCTTTTTGTTGTGGTAAGAGGATTCGGTGATCTCCCTTGGTCCTCCTTCCTGGTACCCAGTTTTACGACAGCTCTTGTGTGCATGAATTTTTATCGTTTCTGCGTAATTTGGATTGTTTGCACTGTGAATTCATGCTGTGCTTATTTGGTGTTTTAACTATTGGATAAAATGCATAAATGTTTGGTGCACGCACTAAATGATCGGTCTTCCATCTTTTGAAAGGTGCCTTCAAAATATCTCCTACGCATCTTTTGCCTTCGTTTATGTCTGTCTTTGATTCAAATTAACTGGAACATTTTAGTTTGCTTCGTTTTTTACTGCTTGCTTAAAAATCCTTCATTCACAGGTATCATGTCCGGTTGTCATCTTAGACAATCCTAATGTTTTGCGATGCTTTTTTAAATTTCTTTTAGGCCCCTTAAAGATGGTAAGCTTCTTCAAGTAGTGACTTTCTTAGTTTGACATCATGTTTCCTCACGTGGCGTCAACATTTTCAACCTCCTATCGTTGCTATTCTCACTCATTTACTCCTGGAAAGGCGCGCGACGACATCATGGATGGTGGAAAAAGTACCGTTTCTCATTTTTCATACCTAGACTACGTTTAGTTCTCATGCCACCATCGGCTCTCGAGCACTTAAGTAAGTTCTATGTTTTTCATCCATTTTCCTCAGCAAGACTAAACGCTCTCAATCCAATGACATTTAAACTAACTAATACCGCGGCAAATAGAAGCACTCATTGTGGTGTGCTTGAATTTGTCGCCGATGAAGGTAGAATTTACGTGCCTTATTGGATGCTGCAGAATCTCTGCCTTGAAGAGGGAGATTTGGTTCATGTGGAGAGTGTCGTCTTGCCTGTTGCCACTTTTGCCAAGTTTCAACCACAATCCGTATCCTTTCTCGACATATCCAATCCAAAAGCTGTGTATGTGCAGCATTTTTATTAGTGTCGATTGCTTCTGATAAGGCAACGGCTTGATATTGTCGCTCTAATCATGCCGTGATTCTTGATTAACTAACTTAAAACCTTATGGTTTTCCTTGTATGGATTTTTTGTTTCCTCTTTAAGTAGTATCAACAAATTTAGGGTTAAAGCAGTAGTTTTCTTGACGCTTATTCGGTCTGCTCTTGTTTGGCACACAAATCAGCTGTATGTTGAACTTGCTTTGTCTAGGTATGCTAGTTAGGCTGACCGGTATGGTTTGTAATCGCTTTTTCCCATTTTGTAAATTGAAATGCTAAAATTATGTTCAGTTCATGTAGCTGCTTCTTTATTCCATTGGGATGGGAGTACACACTGAGTTCCACATACGATTTAGGATGTTTACACTTCATACCCATTCAATTGCCCCAAATGTGGTGACTGAGCAAAATCAAGCAGGTTTTCTGATGTACTAGCGTCAACCAAATTCACTACTAAATGCCCTGCTTCTTTGCAGCTTGGAATACGCGTTGCGTAAATTTGCTTGCCTCACGGTGGGCGATACGCTTGCGATTACCTATAACGATACTATGTATGAACTCAAAGTCCTAGAATTGCAGCCAAAGAATGCCGTTCGAATCATCGAGTGCGACATGAGTGTAAGAGTTTCGTTCCTGGTTTTCTTTACCATTAACAACTGTTTGCATTTTGCTTCTTGATTAGCTGCTATCTCATTGTTTGTCAATGCAGAAGGATTTCGATTTCCCTATTTGTTTCTCCTAGAGTAGACGATGAACCATTGGTGGTATCTCTTATATGAAGTCAATAGTATCTTGATGTCTTCTTTATTTTAAATTCAAAAGTTTACTTCATTGGATCCACTCATCCTAACTGTTACAGCAAGCCTAACTGATTTCCCACTTCCTAGGTTGACTTTGCTCCACCTTTGGGGTTTGAGGAGAGTCGGGGACCCAAGGAAAATACATTACCTCCTTCAGAGGTGCAGTCTTTTCTTTCCTTATTTCCATTTATCCTTTGACTAGGTAACAATTTCTCAGTATTGTTTTGGTCGTTATTCTTTAGGAGGACAATGAAGCTCTCATTCCGGAGCAGGTCAAAGGATTGAGAGTATGCTGTTTTTTCTGCTATATTCTCTTCTTTGCTTGCACTTAACTTTTTAGTAGAGCATGTTTGGAAGACTTTGACACCAAAGATTCCTGTCCAATGATCTGGTATTCTATAATCAGTATTCCAAAACGCTGATTAAGACTCGTGCCTACTGTTTGAAGCCTCGTCGTTAAACCTGCTTTTGTTTGCTAAATATCCCTTTTTTTAAGGTTTTCGGCGGTATGGGCTGTAGACTGGATGGTCGGAGTTGTGAGTCCAATGCAGGCACATTAACATCTGCGGGTCAAGTCATCGCACAACGGTTAGCTTATCTCTCGTTTTTGCAAAGCGAAATCCTTTTCTGTTATACCTGTAATCTCTGTCACGCATTTAACCTCACTTTTCTGTTTGGTGTTAGTCGGTGCTTAGTTGAACGCATAGTTAAACTTTACGTAAGGCACAGTTTGGTTATAGTATTACAAAATGAGCTTTTCTGTCGAAAATAACGTTTTGATCACATTAATCCCTTGTTTTGGTCAGAAATTCGGTTTATCGTATGCAGTGGGACCCTCCCACCGGTAGCGTTTGAACTTAGTATCATTCTCACCTAGATAGTAAGTAGCTGCTTTAATTTTTGTCAGCTCTGTTTTAGATACTTGTTATTAAATGTGCGATCGTTTTTCAGGGGAGTGCCGAACTTTGACTACCAGCCGGGTAGTCTTACCTTCCTGCGAATAAATAAAAAGAAAGCAGACGTATGTGAAGTTTCATTCTCATTTTTCTGCTACCAGCATTCTTTCCAAGATGTTCTGTTAGATTTACAACACATTTCCTGACGCTCGTGTCAGTCGAATGTAGGAAATATCCAATTTGAATGCGTCTTGAGTTCACCCGCTTTGGTAGTTGCCTGACTTATAGTAACTAAAATAGTAATTTTACTCATATGACTTTAGTAGCATAAAATTGCGGACCGCAACTATTACCTAATTTTAGGATGATGCAGATGGTTTCTTCAAACCATTTCATGGGGAAGGGGTGAGGCTCAAGCATGACGCCAAGAAATCCTCTTGAACTTGGTCGGGTGATGATTTACTGTAACCTTCTCTTGTTTTTGGTTCGCCCTCTGGAATAAAGTCGTTATTTTTTAGTCTTGCTCCCAATGAATTGGGACTCGTTATTTTTCATCGTAGCTTGGGCAGTTTATGATCAAGTAGATGTCTAGAGGCCCCAACATTGCGTTATACAGTTTTACCTGATTGGTTGTGAATGTTTGGAGTTGTAATGTAGTTTTACCAGTAAACTGATCTTGCCAGTGGCTCAATTTGTTACTTGCTGAGTTGTGTGGATTTTGCAGGATTTGGCCTATCAGGTTCTGTTGATTCTTCAGTCTGGTTCGTGTTAAGCTTCAGGATGATGACGGGGGAAATTTCCCAATCCGAGTGTGAGTAGGATGCCATCAGATCATGTTAGTGGTCATTGTTATGTAGGCGGAGTTGCTGACCTTTGGAGCAATCGATTTGCTGCCAAGTAAGGTACTTTGTTGCTTGCATCTCTCGATTGTTCACCTTTGACTTGTGAACAAAATTGTCTAGTTATTAAACAACGGGGTTACTTAAATCCATATTTTTAGTGCTTATCAAGAGGTAGCAGCTAGAACACGGTGGTGGTGTCGTGAATCTGCGAAGCGCTTACTATTTGGCTTGTTACACATTTACCATCTAGCATACTAAGTTTAGGTCGTCGTACTTAAAAATGCTTTCATTGCTTGGTGAATCCGTAAACGGGTAACATCTTGAAAGCCAGTGGATGGGTTCATTGGTGCCTAATAATTTGTGGTAGATTAAGATGCAATTTTAAAACGATGGGATGCTGTAATCCTGGAGTGGTCTGGCAGGATGATCGGACATTCTTCTTGAACAATGCTTGCAGTATAAAGATGGAGTCATTTGTCTCTGTCTCTTATGTCTTACAATAGTGAGTAACTCGCTTCATTTATCAAAAAGTTGAATTGATGAAGGGTGGTTTTTTTCATAGCCTTCCGTTCAGATGTGTAACTATAGTTAAAGGTAAAGTCGCGT